>OZ007576.1:23214356-23324356 GCA_963931925.1 Onchidella celtica | reverse complement strand
TCTAAAAATTTTTAATTCTTGTGGAGCTGCTCACCTCCCTGCTCACTATGAAAACCTAAGCCAAATTCATATCGTTTTATCCATGGAAGACAATGGTCTTCGAGAAAGTGCGGCTTGGGAAAAACAGGGACTTTCACTTCTTCCCTGTACAACAGTCTTAGTGTATGCTTTGATTGCCTTATGTAGGGATTCACACTGGTTTTGGAATAATTTTGTTGTGACTAATAAATTTATGAACATGTGCATATGATGAAATAAGTTGTTGAAATGTGTTTGCAGTGGCGGTGGCCTCAGCAATTAACATTGACCTTTTGGTATACAGAATTGTAACTTCTTTGATATGTTTAGCAATGTCTTCATACACATGGTTCTGAAGATACTTTTGGCAGTGGTTGCCTACGAGAGATCTGCCATGGTAATCTTGGGGAACTATTTTGTGTCTTTGTAAAACAGCATCTAAACTGGAGCAGATTGGACCTTTTCTATTTGGGAAAGTTTTTTTTCAAGCTATCGATTTCAACATTAAATTAAAATGTTAGAAATACAAAAGTTTTTTTCACACCACTGTTAGGTTCTTTTTACAACTAAGTACCATACATATATAGCCAGAGAGCAATTCAAGCGGACAATTTGGATAAAATTGAGTGCAAGTTGTTCGAATTATGCTTCTCCATACACAGACCCTACATTTTAAAAGATGATAACTACAAAAATGTTCGGAGTACTAAAATAAAACTTGCGTACATGGAAACAAGAGATCTTGACAAATCATCTACAACTATCTAGATAGTTGGCAAAAGCTCAGAAGATTTATAAACTTAATTTAAATTTAAATTGACATAATTCTTTGGACGTGAAAAACTGCCTTTATATAAAGTAATGAATAAAGTACTCAACCTTGGACTATCACGATGAAACTTGTATGATTGTACTCAGGAAAAAATGCCCGATAGTTTGGTACCTTTTTCGTATCAAGTGATGCACAAGAAAGTCATTAAACAAATGGTCAAAATACCCGAAAATCTCACAATTTTAGCTACTTTCAAAGCCCGCACAGGTAGAAAGGGGAATCCCCTAGCCATAAAATTTTATTACCCCATGACAATAGGGCACCACCGTGGCAGGGATGGGTTGAGGAGCCGGTGAAAGTTATCGGGTTACGGACAGAGGGGAAACTAAGTTGTGCACTTCTCAGTACAAGTTAACAGCTGTTTACAAGAACGTATACATCAAAATGCTGATAGTAACCCTATACTGTATTAGACCTTTTTAACACAACATATAAAATATTAGCCTGGGCTCGTTCTAGCCGATTTTCATCGGCCAAATAGTTGGATGGTGACGCCAAGACATTCAGTTTCACCAGAACCTTATGCACCAACCGATTCGTTGGATCTCGGTGAAACCAGAGAGTATGTATTTATAGAGAGCTCTCACTTCCGCCAAATCCCGAAATTAGGTCACTGCGGTAAACAATAATTGAAAGAGACCCGCCTTCACCAAAGATAAGTGTGCATGTCTGTTAACTGTGGTTTGTTCATATTTTTGGGCTAACTGAAACTATTTGGCGCTGTTTGTAAGCTCTTACGCCCCGTGGAAATGTACAAATGGGTATTGTTTACCGCAGCGACCTACTTTCCGCTCCATGCCAACATGGTTTCGCGTCGTCCCCCGTGTCTCGCAGTGCAGATCGACCAATGGTGAAACCTCTCTATACATACAATCGTCATTATTATTCTCTGATGAAACTCAATGAGATGACATTACCATCAAATTAGTCGGCAGATCAACTTCGGCCATTGCACGACTGTTAAAAAAGGGTTTTACAGGCTAAAATGTGTCCCACTTAACTGCTTTTGTCCACAGCACCCTTAATGTGTACGGACAATGACGTAAAACACTCTTTGCCTCTGTATACTTGTCCACAGCATCCGTTCCGCTCCACTCCTCGTGGCTTTAAAGGCAATGAGTTTTTCATGCGCCCTTTTCCGTAAAAATAGCGGAGCTGATGCTCATGGACAAGACACAGACTAATAAAATACTCAGACTGGATGATCCCATTGCCGGACGTCACAAAACAGCGAAATGTCCGCCATTTTAGGTTTACTGTTGCGACCGAACCTGCAGCATAGCTACAATGTAGCGGTCTCTAAAAGTCCATACGGTCATCATTTATAACAATAAAAAAAAAAGGCAGATGTAGACAATAAAATGAAAGGATAGGCAAGTTAATGCATTATTAATACATGTACAACCAATCTTGACAAATAAAAAGAAATTTCTACGGCAGATAGAACCAGAATCGGAATTTCCCGACCGGCGGCCATGTTGGTTATACGGCCGCTGCTCGGAAAATTCCGTAGAAAACGACACAGCCCCGAAGCTCGTGCTTCCAGTCTGGTTAATTTATTAGTCTGTGGGACAAGATCATTTAGACGGGACCGACCCTGATGGCTCTGCAACAATGTGGCAGTTTACCGGAGATCCAGATTGCGTAACGACCTTGTCTTTTCTCAACAGTCACATAAAAAGTGGAAAAGTTGTTGTTTTCTTCTTCTTCTTCTTCTTGCCGTTGTTGTTGTGGTTGTGGTTGTTGTTGTTATTTAAGATGAGGGGCTGGGAGTTGAACTGGTCACCAAACATACAACACAAAAATGTCGCAACTGTTTTACGCTAATGGCATTAAGCTGAGTTTTCATGTCTATGGAAACGGAAACGGCAAAGCAAACGTCAAAAACCATCAAGCAGTGAAACAGAAAGAATATTTTCATTTGTACAAGGACACCGTTTCCGTACACATAGAAACGATCTTTTTCTTTACTACTTTATGGATTTTTGACGATACCGTTGCCGCTTCCCATTCCGTATACAAGAAAACCCAGCTTAAGTCATATTTGGCACTTCTGAGATATTACGAAAACATTGTTTCTTTTCCTGTCATTTTGGTGACTTATGGGGAGTAAGGACTGGTAAGCCAGGTCTCACCTAAATAGTGAGAAATGCCTGCGTGATTATGCCTCTGCCAGCTAAGCCAACGGTACCTTCACGAGTGATCGCTCCCTGATCCGGTGCTCCCTGTTCTCACAGACACGGCTCTGGCAAATGGCGAGTAGCTGGCGCCAACAAACCAGCCCCCCCCCCCTGGAGTCTGTGGGGGCTAAACTTCAGACCCGGAGGAGTGAGGTCCCCCGAAAGGTGCGGCAATGCCGGGCCCACCGGCGAGTGGACATGTCCCGATTCCCACCAAGACCTCACCCAGGGAGCACACCCTGGTAAATCAAAGCTGGGGAGAAGGACCTCATAGCCCAGTCAAGCAACCTTCTAGGAGATGGAAAACTCCAAAATGCAACCCAGGGAGAGGGACCCTCGCAGCTCGGTTAGCAACCCTCCAAGGAGAACACTCGAACAAATCGGTCCCCCTAATCCGGAATGTGCCAGCCTTGTGCGGGGAGGAATTGGGCGCATACGAACCCCACCATAGAAGTCATGCGAAAGTATCTATTACCTAGATTAAGTGATGGTGTCACCCCCATGGGAAATCGCCAGGTGGAGGTGTTGCCGGGCCCTAAGCCTCGAAAGGGTCCAAACCAAGCGACTGGCAGTCCCGAGCCTACTTGTGGAGTCAGGAGAGACCCGGGAAATGCTACTGGCCAACAAGACATGCGACCCCTCATAGTTGTCCACTGGAATGCTGAGGGAGTGGCAAACAAGAAACGTGCCCTGGAGGCACGACTAAAAGAGGACAGCATCGACATATGCTGCATCCAGGAGACTCACCTCAAGCCTGACAAAAGATTTCACGTAAGAGGATATGAAACTTTCAGGCAGGACAGGGAAGAGCGACACAAAGGAGGAGTGCTTACCCTAGTCCGAAACTCCATCGGCGCAGCAGACATTTGCAGATCACAAAACCTAGGGACAGAATATCTTGGTGTGCAGATCATCCTTCCAAACATGAAACTTGGAATTCTGAATGTCTACTCTCCCCCAGCTGTGCCACTTGACCTTGATCACCTACCTATGGAAGGAGAATGGCTTGTCACTGGGGACTTCAATGGCCACTCCCCTAGTTGGGGGTACGAGGAACTTGACAGTAAGGGAGAATACATGGAGGAATGGATGATCTCAAACCAGCTTACCCTCATCAATGATCCAGATGGCCAGGATACCTTCGATTCCAGACCATGGCGCACAACCTCCACTCCAGATCTTGCAATGGCCACGGACAGCGTAGAGCAGAAGACCACTAGAGATGTATGCTCCCAGCTTGGTGGAAGCGACCACAGGCCTGTCAGGCTCAACATCAGAGATATCCCCAGAGAAAAAGCAGCCTACAGGGAAGCAAGCTGGAACTTTAAGAAAGCCAATTGGCCCCTTTTCAGCAAATTGACAGACAAGTACTGCGCAGAGATCCAGATGACATACAGTACTGACAAAAACATAAAGGCATTCAACACACCATCCTCTCTGCTGCCAAGAGATCAATCCCAAGGGGACACAGGAAACTCTACCAACCCAACTGGAGTGCTGAGCTGGACACTCTACATGCGACAGTCTCCCAGAAACGAGACACCATGGAGAGGGAACCCACCAATGAGAATGTCATCGCCTACAATAAAGCACAAGCGAACTTTGTGAAGGAAAAGAACTTCCAAACCAGAAAAGCTTGGCATGAGAAGACAGGACAACTCAACCTCGACAGAGACACCAACAGGCTATGGAGCCTAAGAGCTCTAAATGGTGACACCCGATCAAGAGGGAAAATTGTCCTCCGGGATGAAGACCAGCTAGTTACAGGAAAAGATGCTGCAAATCTCCTGGCCAGACACTACGAAAGTGAAAGCAGGTGCAACATACCTAAGAAGCGAGCAGAGGCTGTGAAGAAAGATATTAAAATACATTTCTCCAAAGCCAGCCATGAACCCTGCATGGAGACAGAGATAGGCCATGGTGAACTAAAGAAAGCGATACACAAACTACGCCCAAAGAAAGCACCTGGACCAGACGGCATCACAAACGACATGCTCAGACACCTTGGTTCTGCAGCAGAGGACATACTCCTGATAATTTTCAATCACAGCTGGAAAACTGGAAGAGTCCCTGATATCTGGAAGGATGCAACAATACAGCCCATCCTCAAACCTGGGAAAGACAAAAAGGACCCAAGCAGCCACCGCCCAATTAGCCTCCTCAGCTGTGTGGGTAAGCTTATGGAGCGAAATATCTCAACTAGATTGAAATGGTACCTTGAGACCAACAAGAAGCTGAGCCCCAACCAGACTGGATTCCGCCAGCATCGGAGCACTGAGGACCAGATCACCTGTCTAACACAAGACATCGAGAACGCTTTCCAAGAAAAAAAGAGAACCTTAGCAGTTTTCTTTGACATGTCAAAGGCTTTCGACAAGGTCTGGCGGGATGGTCTCCTTCTCAAGCTGCTAAAAACGGGAATCAAGGGCAAGATGTACCACTGGCTCCAAAACTTCCTTGTCCACCGACAAGCCAGAACATAAGTGGGCACAAAGTAGAGCCAGAAAGTAAAGCTGCTTGCTGGTGTGCCCCAGGGAAGTGTTGTTGCTCCTCTCCTCTTTCTGATTTATATCAACGACCTGCCAGATCACCTACCAAAGTTTGTATCACACTCGCTTCATGCGGACGACTGTGCAGTATGGTATTCCTCGGAACACCTGGGTCCTGTAAAAGTAAAACTTCAAGAGAGCATCAACAAGGTTGCATCCTGGACAGAAGATTGGGGACTTCAGCTGAACACTAACATTGTTTTCTCTCTCCACAAAGAAAGAGGAAGTTGTACTGAAATTGAATGAGAACCCCCTTCCTCGGACAGACACCCCCACCTTCCTAGGGGTTACGCTTGACAGTCGCCTTACCTGGAAACCGCACCTTACACAAATAAACGACAAGGCGATCAAGAAACAAGCTGTAATGAAGAAGCTAGCTGGAACAGCATGGGGTGCCAACAGTAAAATCCTCACACAGGTCTATGTTGGCTCAGTACGGCCCACGCTAGAATACTCTGCAACATCATGGTCCACAGCGGCAAAAACCAACAAGCAGATGCTGGACAAAACTCAAAACCGCAGTCTCAGAATCATTCTTGGAGCCATGAGATCTACTCCTATCTCGGAGATGGAGAAAACAGCAAACATCCAGCCCCTAGAATTCAGAAGGAGAACACACACCATCCTACAAGCTGAAAAGATAAGACGGATACCAGACCATCCACTTTGCGGGAGACTAACTGCCCAAACCAAAAACCGACTGAAGAGAAGCAGCCCAAACCACGAAGCCAAGGATGCTGCAAGGGTATACCCTGACTACACTGGTAAAAATGTGACAAGGGAAGAGACTACAATCGAGGAATGGAATCCGGATGAGACGCCTATGTATATCACCACCAGCATTCCGGGCCTTGAAGGAAGAGACTCTCAGCCAGATGCTATCAAACGCTCTCTTACCCTCGAGCATCTAGACAAGAACTATCCATCAACCCAGTGGGCACGAGTATACACTGTCGGATCAGCGGAGGAAGCAGTTAGAAATGGTGGATGTGGGGTCTACATCCGACTTGCTAGTGGAGAGACCCATGAGATAAGTGTTCCTGCAGGCATTTTGTGCTCCAACTACAGAGCAGAACAGGTAGCACTACTGCAATCCCTGCAACATCTCAAGACCATAGTTACACCCAAGATGAAGATAGTCTGCCTGACCGACTCCCTGTCAACACTCCAGGCACTCAGCTCTTCAAAACCGGACACCCTGACAAAGGAGCTCAGCACACAGCTGACCGACCTTTCAAGGATCGCAACTATCCACCTTCATTGGATTCCTGCCCACTGTGGCATTTCGGGCAATGAAAAAGCCGATGAACTTGCCAAGACAGCCAGCAAACAGGAACAGATATTGCACCCATTATCATATAATGAAATTAAGTCGATCCTTAAACATAAGATTAGTCAGGAGTGGAGAGACAGGTTCCCAGAGTATGATCATAGGAAGGACCCTATCAGACACCTTGAAAGGAAAGAGCAGGTGCAGATATTCCGCCTCCGGACAGGACACTGTGGCCTCAACCACCATGCCCACAGAATAGGCTTGTCGCAGACAAACCAGTGTCCATGCGGAGCCGGCCCTGAGACTCCAGAGCATGTCCTCCAGGACTGTCCACTCCACAGGACGGAACGACAAAACTATTGGCCTAGTCCCACGGACCTACACACCAAGCTATGGGGCAGTGAGGCAGACCTTCATCTGACTACCCAGTTCCTGGCCCACACTAAACTAAAAGCATGACTTGGAACGCTGAAGAAGAAGAAGGTGACTTATGCCATTTTGATTCTATATACTGGATTACTACATTTTCCTACTGACGCATTTCTTTTTCTATAATGCTATCTGATAGCCGTCGTGCCCAGGAAGGCAGTGGACATTCAGTTGCCTTTTGGGATAAATCTGATGCTAATATCGCATAGCAGCGACGACAAGATTGTCAGGGTTCAGGACAAGAGGAGAACCACTAAAGACCTGGACTAAAGGTTTGAAAGGGACATTTGAATCACACAACTTCCCACCTTTCCAAATGTTTGGGCTCGCTGCTGACTATCAGAGCTTTCTCTGTACGGTGAGTTTGAGTTTGAGTTTGGAAAAAGCACGTTGACGCGACAACGGTCATAATTGTGCTGTAACGAAGCAAGACAATAGACAGATGATCGTGGAGATGAGAATGATGATGATGATGATGATGATGATCATGGTGATGATGATTATGATGATGATGATGATGATGATGATGATGGTGATGATGATGATGATGATCATGGTGGTGGTGATGATGATGATGATGATCATGGTGATGATAATGATGATGATGATGATCATGGTGATGATGATGATGATGATCATGGTGGTGGTGATGATGATGATGATGATCATGGTGGTGGTGATGATGATGATGATGATCATGGTGATGATGATGATGATGATGATGGTGATCATGGTGATGATGATGATGGTGATCATGGTGATGATGATCATGGTGATGATGATTATGGTGATGATGATGATTATGGTGATGATGATGATGATGATCATGGTGATGATGATGATGATGATCATGGTGATGATGATGATGATGATGATGGTGATCATGGTGATGATGGTGATCATGGTGATGATGGTGATCATGGTGATGATGATCATGGTGATGATGATTATGGTGATGATGATGATGATGATCATGGTGATGATGATTATGGTGATGATGATGATGGTGATCATGGTGATGATGATCATGGTGATGATGATTATGGTGATGATGATGATGATGATCATGGTGATGATGATTATGGTGATGATGATGATGGTGATCATGGTGATGATGATCATGGTGATGATGATGATGGTGATCATGGTGATGATGATCATGGTGATGATGATTATGATGATGATGATGATGGTGATCATGGTGATGATGATCATGGTGATGATGATGATGATGATGATGATGATGATGATGATGATGATGATCATGGTGATGATGATGATGATGATGATGATGATGATGATGATGATGATCATGGTGATGATGATTATGAGGATGATCATGGTGATGATGATTATGATGATGATGATGATGATGATGACCATGATGATGATGATCATGGTGATGATGATGATGATGATCATGGTGATGATGAGTATGATGATGATCATGGTGATGATGATGATGATGATGGTGATGATGATGATGATGATGAAATAGTCATTCTTTGTTCATAAATTAAATGATGCCCCTATGTTGGCTGCAACTCTGAATGGCGTGATATTCCTACTTAGCAACATAACAGTCGTAAGTGCGAATTTGTTCATTTTATGTTTAGTTTCTTTTATTGCCATTTTGTGTGCAAAACGAAACTGACAATAGTTAGCCATTATATCTGCCCTGGTACAGGATCTGGTGGGCTTCTCGGTCACAAAGGAAAAACATGTAGGGACGATCGGCCTTGAACTGCGAAGGGGGATTTTCAGCGGAATCCAGGAGGATCTGGACCACAGTAGATACCGCAGCCACCGTGCCAGTTTCCATCACTTCAATGACCGCCTTCTGCTGCACGCGGCTGATGTAAAGCCGACCTAGAATCAACGACAAAAACAGCAACAACAAAAAATCAGCGGGCATCGTCTTATTATGTCATTCAAGTGACAAAAACACATCTTTTATTGATCAAATTAATTACAATATTTATTTTTTTTTAAAACAGGCACACAAAATCTGTAGTGTGGCCGCAGAAAGCGTGGCACAAAAAAAAGAAAAAAGAAATACACAACAAAGCTGTATATTTGTTTGCATTGTATACTATACTTCTTTGATCCCATTTGGGAAATTTGCCTTCGTGTCATTGCAGCCCAGTAACAAGTGGAGCAGACACATTGTCTCCACGGTACAACGCCGGTTGGCGGGGTGGGGGGGGGGGGGTTGCGGGGGGGGGGGGGAATACTCTTTTTTTTTTAAATATTGCACGGGGCAGCCGTTTGAACACCCCGCCCTAGGGTAGCCACACAAAGGCTACCGAATTCGGTCACCGAGCCACTAGGCGCTTTAGGTGAGAAGAATTGCAATATATAAACGGACCGAATTTAGGTAGGCTCTATGTGCAGTTGTTGAAATTATATAATGCAATTCTTCTCACCTAAGGCCCGGCGCGCACTATGAAAAAGCAATCTTTCGCGTGGCGTGCAGCACAATCAAATCATTTGCCAAGGCAGCAAAAATCTGCTTTGCACGCCGTGCAGCAGGCAGAACGGGATAGTGCGCGCCGGGCCTAAAGCGCCTAGTGGCTCGGTGACCGAATTCGGTGGCCTTTGTGTGGCTACCCTTAGAAACAAGCAATACAAAAATTACAATACGTCACAAAAGAATTAGAAATGAAAAGGGAGGGGGGGGCGCGGTTCAGTCATGTAATGCCTTCTTTAGGTTTAAAAAGTTTATTACAATCGTTCACTAGTGTATATCTATGATTACAATTGAGACAGTATTTCAAAAGACATTCAACAAAAGCTGTCTCTTCGCTGTTGCAGATCCTTCCACAAAGGAAAAAGTCCCGGCTGCTATTGATGCTTCTGTATGTTCATTTCTCCTGTGTAACTTAACCAGACAGAAGACTGCGATACAGGAGTCCCTTGATTCTCCCGGAATGCCTTACTAAAATTGAACCTATGATATGTTGCCAAATTAATTCCGTTGCATTTCTTTATAACCAGAATGACTGAGGCGGGATACAGACGGGGTGAGGGAAATATGTGCGACAAGGTCGGACGAATTCGACAAACAAGGACCCAGCTGGCTGCTGGGGCCATAAGTAAGACAACCCTCGAATGGGTGCTGGAGCGGGGAGAGGAGCACTTACTAGAGGGATGCCCTGTGTGCTAGGGTTCTGGTTCCTGTCACCAAAGCAAATCATTCACTGTATATATACGTCATAATTAGGCATTAAAGAAAAAGTTGTATGTAGCAAAGCTTCTCTTACGAAATAGTGCCCAAAATGATACAATGATAAACAAACTAAAAGAGAAGGCAGAAAACTTACGCGAGGCGTTGCTACATACAACTTTTTCTTTTTGCCATATTTTGACTTTGCTGCGACCCCACAGTTTTTCTGTGGATTTTATAGCATTTCGTCAATTTTATAAATACGTCATGTCCACTGGCTTGGAATCGTCATGAACATCTAAAATATCGATCCAAAGGGAAAAATAAATTTTATAGAGGCATAGCAGTAATTGATTGACTCACCATCGGCGATTCCACTCAGGTCAGCTTCGTTGCGGTCGAAAGGGTCTCTGATGCCCAGCTGTCTCAGGGCGTCGTCCAATCTGAACTCACTTTCGATCCTGCTCTTGGGAATCTCCACCCGCATTCTCTGACATGTCAGATTCTGGAAAAGTTGCTCCTGGAACTGGGACAATTGCATCATCATTACCTCTGTTGTCGTTGATCATGAGGAATAGAAAAACCAAAGAGTCTCTTAAAATGTGGAGAAAAGAAAGAAATATAGAAATAAAGGAAGATCTCTTTGTCGGTCAAACGTGACTCGTGAGCTCAAGCTCTCAGAGTTTTTCTCAGAGCATTTTTCACTTTTTTGATCATCTGTACTCTCATGCTTGTGTAAAGAAATCTATATCCATCATGAATGACAGTCACCATCTCCTGTTTCATCATATGTCTAGACCATCCAGTAACAACAGAACAGTACGTATCGAAGCAAACGGAAAAAGATACGGAAGACCGTTTTTACCTTCCACAAATCGCCTCAACAAGACATTACAGCTGGATGTGTGCCATATTTTACTTAAGTTCCATGCCGTACCATTTCAAGTAATATCCGGTACTGAATCATGAAAATGCCTGTTTATGTAATAATGTGTTAGATGTGTATACCGTGCATGTGCACTTAAAAGCTCTGTGAACGTGAATTTCTGTCATGGCATAATAAAATGATTCTTATCTTATCTTATCTCGTTTTATCTTATCTTATCCGATCTTATCTTACCTTATCCTATCCGATCTTATCTTATTCTGTATTATCCTATCTTATCTTACCTTATCTTATCCTATCTTATCTTATCTTACTCACCCAGCCGTTTAACCCCATCTAGTTCTTCGGGCAGGACAATGTACATTGAAAATCTTCTGTTCTTGAACTGCAGTTCAAGGACTTCCACACGGTTGACATCGTCCTTCTTGTAGGGCACCTCCCTTATGTCCTCCATCATGTCAACCTGCGGAGAGACGGATGATTCAACAGGTCTGAGAGGCTCACTGGGGAAAGGCTCGCTTGGATGGCCTTTGGAAGTGTTCAAAACCTTTTTTTTACCGACATTGTACGGCTCGTATGTCAGAGATAGAATGAACGATTCATGGAGTGACAGTCTGAATTTGTTTTGACAGCTGCGCCTTGGCTCAGCTGGTAGAGCGTCTAGCTACCATGCAGAGATCTCTGGTCAAATTCTCGATTTGAATGTCCTTTTTAGTTCTCTCTGCGTGTCATCTTGCATAACCATGAGCAGGCCTCGAGGTGTAAAGCTAGTTTGCTAAAAAAAAAAAAATGAAAAAGGCAGAATGCAGCGCCGCCTGGCTTGGTTCGGACACATTGCTCACCCTCCACCGACTTCTAGACCGCAAAGCGTACAATGGGTCGGAAACATTCACGAGGACACCGCCCTTCCCGTACTGACAGCCGATCGCAATGCTCAGGACTGAGTTACTTCGAGGCGTCGATTCCGTAGTGTGCAAAGGGACAACACAGTCCTACACAGCTAAATCAAGTCTGTCTGTTCTTCTGTATTTCTTTTTGGTGTCTTTGAAATAACATAAGTTTGCTTGTTTTTTGTGTTTTTTTTGGTTTTGTTGTTATTGTTGTTTTGTTTCCCGACGGTGATTCTATGTACACCTCTGAACAAAGCGTGACCCCAGCTCTTGTATGTTCCAGCTCCTCTGTTTTGCACAATGTTAAAAGTTTGTGACTGTAGTAGTACTAGCTGAGTTACAAGGCCCTGCCCGGGAGAAATATCTTTATTACTTATAATGGTCAAGATCTAGGACACAAAGTAAAGATCCTTCCACAGACAAAGAAATACAATGACAGAATCAGTAGCGACTTGGATTCCGCACCAAGTCTGAAGTTTGTTTACCTTTTTTCGCTAAAGTTTACAGCCGATCCATGTTTTCGTTAACGTTAATCCACAATTTGCTAACTTAAGCGAACGAATTATGAGGGAAACCCAAGACCCACTATACCAAGACGGTGCAATTCAAGCACTTCCGTCCGCCGAGCCAGAGTTTCTAAAAATAGTCCGGCGCGTACAATCGTAAACACGGGCACGCGGTTCGTCGTACGTGTTAATCGAGGAGACCAGAGCTCTTTTGTGAAGAATCAAAATTAACACTTTGCAAGGCTGTTTGCCAACTTGAAGTTTGTCTATTATAGTAAATTGGACTTCAGACATACACCTTTGCACTCCTCATACAGTCCCAATATTTTTGTGTTCGGACTAGTGCATGTGTGCTATGGAGATCATCAGCTGTTTGTGTTTGCGAAGAGGGCGGGGCGTAAAACTCTAATTTTTTTTTTATTGCTAATTCAACTTTCGGTATAACGGCATCGTCTTTTTGTTTGTTTGAGGAAGCCGTAAAATGCCATCGATCAAATACTGATAAACTTTCTCAAAGCTAAGGAATCCCACACGTACAATCAATAATTATGTGAATGAACTTTTCCACTTGATCATCGGGAATTTCTTTTAAAGGAAGTGTTTTGTTGCTGTTGTTTCTTTCTCTTTCTTTCTTTCCTTTTTCCTTATTAATCCTCAAGCCATAGAAATTCAATCAGAAATAGTGCCCCAAAACAGAAAATTTCAGGGAAGAAGGTTGGAAAACTGAAGAAACTGCAACATGAGTAACACTTTTTCAACGTTCATTATCATCAGAATACTGCGGCTGGATTTTGTTGAGTTTTTGTTGATTTTTTAAATCGCCCATCTGGTCACTTTTCCTACCTCATTACCCTTTTTCTGCTACCCTGGTTATCTCTACACTTTTTCATAAAATTAGAAGATGTGAATTTCCTCTCTGGTCTGATGTATGTGAGAACTTCATTCAAAGTTTGTGTTTTATACCCATTTATTTGCTTTAATCATTTAAATAATGGCCCATCTGGTCTCTTTTCCTACTTCATTCCTCTTGTTCTGCTACCCTGGTTATCCCTACACTTTTTCATAAGATTAGAAGATGTACCGGCACAATTCCCCTTTGGTTTTATGTATGTAGGAACTCCATTCAAAGTTTGCAGTTTATACTCATTTATTTGCTTTAATCATTAAATTAATTCTTTGAATAGATGCTCTACTGTACAGTTCTTGGTAGTCTTGGTAGTCTATTAATCTCATCTCATCCAATGGGACATAAAGAAAATATCACTGTTTACTTCATGCCACCATTAAATCTTTGCTAATCGAGCCATGACTGGGCACACCATACGCGCTGGGTCAGTCTAGCAGACAACGCACGCGGCGGAACTCTTCGCCTTTGTATTTAACGATCGATTGCACCGTCTTGGTATAGTGGGTCTTGGGGGAAACTGCGTCACGGTACTAAAAATAGATCACAACAGCGTGTCCCTGTTCTAAAAGCATGGAGTCGGAAGTGTTTGTTGCGAATTTTACTGTGAATTATAATGCAAAATGAACAAATTACCCAGAGTTTGCAGCATTTTTATGTTATCCCCTTACATTACAATAAGTCGAGTTATAGGCGATGAGAATGCTTCCAGAGTTTTGGAGCTCTCCCAAATAGGGCCTTTGAGGGCAAAACTTTCACCCTTAGCTCCATTATAGTATGATGAAAATGAGTTGGAATGAATCGGAACTGTGAAACAGCTTGACAAGTGCCTCAACGCATTTTAAACAAATGTCAAAAGTGTACGTCTGTTATACCTTTTCTACACACTAAAAGATCTCCAGTTTTTCAGAAATGGAGATGGAACAAACACGAACTAAGCTCGCCAAAAGTTATCATTCTTATATGAAACTGAAAACGCTTAAAGATAATTATTGAAAGAAACAGCAGACAGATATAGATGAAAATGGGAGCAAATACAGAAATTCGAGAGGTTTCGTTTGTATGTTTGTGTTTGAGAGGACAGAAAAAAATACATTGTATGAGTAATTATAGAGAGTAAAAACAATAAAAATGAAAAAGAGATTTAAAAACATACACAATGGGAAAAAGATTCAGAAGATCGCTTTAGCCCTCCGCAATTCGCCTCAACCAGACACCTTAGCTAGATGTGTGCCATATTTCACGAAGGTTCCATATCATGTCACTTTGTGTATGCCTTTTATTGAGTTACTGAGTTTTGATATATTATGTGCCTAAGATGTGTTTACCATGTATGTGCTCTTAAACGCTCCATGAACGAGAATTTTCCACATGGGATAATAAAATGATTCTTAATTGATCTTATCTTAGGGTACAAGCATAGAGGCCACCGAATTCTGTCACCGAGCCACTAGGCGCTTTAGGTGAGAAGAATTGCAATATATAAACGGACCGAGTCTTCTAAGTGGGCTCTATGTGCAGTTGTTGAAATTATATAGCACAATTCTTCTCACCTAAAGCGCCTAGTGGCTCGGTGACAGAATTCGGTGGCCTCTATGTTTGTACCCTTATAAAGGAAAGAGTGACCGGAAGAGAGGAGCAATAGGGTGGGGATGGCGGGTCCAGAACGTGCAAGACGGATAATGGGGATGAGGAATAGAAGGGACAATGTGAAATACACAGAAAAAGAGGACAGATATATGCCACTCAAACAAAGAATTTCAGCGTGTTTGTGTGTGTGTAGAGGGGGGGGGGGGGAGAGGGGGGCACGTTGGTCTAAATGCAAGGTGCTCGTCTCTCATGCCGAAGGCATCGGGTTCGATTCCCGGTCGGTGCAGATATTGGGAAATTTGGGGGGAAAATTCTTGTCCCTGTTCCTATGGCAGGAAGGTCCGAGCACCTAGTCCTCTCGGATAAAAATGAAAAACTATGAGGGTCCACCTTGCGCACGGTAAGGATAGCTTGGCAGTTGGAAATCGAGAAGAGCGGTTCCAACAAGGCCGCTGCCGGGCAGGGGCAATTTTTTTTTTAAACCCACAAAAACTGACAAAAACATTCATAACAACAACAAAGTGAGATGTAAATGCCAAGAGCAGCGGACCTCCTGAAACAACGACCTAAAACCACATTTTCAGCATTCTCTCATCGTGGGAATATTTGTATATTACACCCAAAAAAATGTGCTCCTAACCTCAACTTTGGAGCCATCCATCTTGGTGAAATTTGCTTTTTGTGTACGTTGTGGGTCAAACTGTTTATACCAGGTGCTATTGATAAACAAAGTATTGATGTTCAGCAGGGCCGTGTCGCGAGTGATGCTACCTGGGACACACAGACGGAAAACAGTGGATCAGTCAACCACAAAATTCCAGAATGCAATGTTTATCGAAGGATGGTGAGATGCACTGCTGGTAGATGGAAGAGATGGGGGAAGGGGAAAGAGAGAGGAGGGAAGAGAGAGGGTGTGTGTGTGGATAGGAGAGGAGATGGGAGAGAGGGGAGAGAGAAAGAAGGCGAAGAGGGAGAGAGATAGGAAAGAGACTGACAGGAGGGGAGAAAGACTAGTGAGAAAGAGAGGAGGGAGAGAGAGAGAGGGAGAAACCCAGAGAGAGAGAGAGAGGACAGAGAAGGGGAGAGGCGGAAGACAGGTGAGTGAGAGCAGAGAATGATGAGAGCGATAGTGAGGCCTACACTGTCAGAAATTTGTCATATAATCTGCCACTCTTCCTAAGTTACTCGGGTGAATAACCTTGTGACATATTTGTATCATACCATATCCACACTCCTTACCTACTCCTACATCAGTCTCATAATCATGTTCCTCTTAGGTATCCATCCATCCCTCTATCAATCCACCCATCCATCCATCCATCCATCCATCCATCCACTCTCCTATCACATCATTCATTTGTTCATCCATCCATCCATCCACCCATCCATCCATTCATCGATCCATCCACCCATCCATCCATTCATCCATCCATCCACCCATCCATCCAAACGACCACCCACCCATCCAAACGACCACCCACCCATCCACCCACCCTCCATCCATCCATCCATTCATTCACCCATCCATCCATCTACCCATTCGCCCTTCCACCCAACCACCCCTCCATCCACCCACCCCTCCATCCATCCATCCACAGACCCACACATTACCTCGCCGAAGCATATCTTGGATATTATCCTTTGTCTGTTCGGCAATGTAATCATTGATGGGTTTCTCGGGTCCTCCTGTGGCGTTCATATCAATATTCTCTACACTGGCATTGTAGCAATGCTCAGCCATACTTCTGTACAGGGGTCTTATCTGCAGACCAGGCTTTACGTACAAGGCGTTGGCAAGAAGGAGCTCCACATCCTTCACTGAATCCCACTGCAACACACACAAAAAAGAGGCTTCAGAACACTAACAGAGAATGTGCATAGGAGGGCGTTTACCATTGTTGATTGCACCGCGTGGGTATAGAGCAAATTTCTTGATCTCCCTGTTTATGACCTGGGTTTCATAATGGCAATAGTGTAATAATGACAAACTGCAACCCCTTCTTGCAATTTTTTCGTTATTCCGCTGTCTTTAACCTAGTTCCAAGTTACAAAGAAGCAGTATTGTTGTATCTCCCTTAAAAATGAGATCACTGAGAGCAATATTGTGGTATTTCCGAGTAAGCTCCCATTATTCATAAACCTGGAGATACAACAATTTTGCTCTATAGGCTACCCGCGACTGCTGGACGTAAGGCGCTCAGCGAACCACAGTTAGCATGATAACTAAAAGTAGGTCAGTGTGTTAAAAAAAAATGCCTGCTGGTAGGTTTTCATTTGGAGAAAAGATTCACTAGCGGCTTTCTGTTTCAACCAAAATATGGAGTACCCTAGTTCTTGGTGTCAATTCAAAACCAAACATTCTGTAATTCTCGAGCATGCAAGAACCTCCCCCCCCCCCCCCCCCCCCCCCCCACTTTTTTTTCTTTTCTTTTCCAGAATGTAGCGTATATAGGGGGGGGGGGGTCTGGACTGCCCCTGGCAATCGGGGATACAGGGGAGCACCGTTATGCAGAAAAGTGGGAGGGGGGGGGGGCAGAAGGGGGTGACGGACCCGAGCATCCATTTCATTCGGCATCCAATTCAAAGAGTGTCCAGGTCCTACACGTCAGACATGGGCCAAAGAAATCAGTGAGTTGACCACTGGCATGATAAGAGTTCACCAAACTTCTGCACGCCACTGCAGGAGAGAGACAGGGAGGGAAGGGGGCTTAAGACAATGTCCCATACTTACGTCTTGGATCAGTTGACGGTAAATCATTCCCGGTTCAGGGTTCATGTCCTCTATATTCAGGGCACTTTTCAACTCATGCGCTGTGCGTCCACGTGCTCCGTCAGAGGTCAAGGTTAGTATCATGTGAGTGCTGGAAAAGATAGATAGGTAGGTAGGTAGGTAAGTAGATATATAGATAGATAGATCATGTCTTAGCAAGTTTATATTTCATAGGGGTGAAGTAAGACATTAATAGTGGATACAAAAAAAACTGTGATGGACTATTCAGATTATTTAGGAGTCATGCTTACCTCCACTTTATAGGAGGCGAAAGAAAAGTGTGCCCCTAGAAAACAAATTTACTCAGTACGATAGAGGGAGATCGTCTTGAAAGCGACCTTAGTTCTTGTCTGTTCCAACTCCACGTTTCGCACAACTGAGAAATTCGACATTAAACGTTTCCGGCTTTTATTATGACAAGGACTTAGAATAAATCGGAACTGCGAAAATGCTTGGTAAGTGCCACAACGCATTTTAAACAGGTGACATAGTGTGCATTAATTTTGTTAAACCTCTTTTATCAACAGTTATACCTCCAGTTTTTGTATGTGTGTTTTGTTGTTTGTTTGTTTGTTGTTGTTTTTTTTCAGATAATGGAGAGATAACAAATAAGAACTTAGGTTACCTGAGGTGACTGAAGATATGATGTTCGTTGTGGTGGAATACATTGTGGGTGGGTGGGTGTGGGACTGGAGTGGGGGGGGGGACGCCTATCCGTTCAGAAGATGACTGTCCACATGATAGATTTTGTTGGAAAAGTTGATCTCTGTTTGAGTGATTGGGGGCTGAGATATTGACCCCGTAAGGATGGCATCCTTGAGGGATGAAGATTCGCCCTGACCTTGTGGGTGAGAGACTGACCTTGCTAGATTGACCTTGAGATGACATAATTACCTGGTATGGGAGCCTGACCTTGAATGACTGATCTTGTGAATGATGTCTTCACCTCGTGGGCGGGGGGAGGGAGATTGACCCTGAGAGGTTGACCTTGTGAGTGACATACTTGCCGTGTTGGAGAGACTGGCCTCGAGAGGCTGGCTTATGAGTGACATAGTTACTTCGCGGAGGAGAGGTTGACTTTGGGGGACTGACCTTGAGAGAGTGGCTTTATGTGACGAAGTTACTTAGTGGGAGGGAGACTGACCTTGAGAGACTGACCCTGAGAGTCTGACCATGTGAGGGACAACGTTACTTCGTGGGAGAGAGACCGGCCTTGAGGGTCTGACCTCATGAGTGACATAGTTACGTCGTGGGAGAATGAGTGCCCTTGAGAGACTGACTTTATTGGTGACATCATTATTTTACCTTGTGGGAGACAGTTGAGCTGAGTTTGAGTCTCAGTTAGGAGAAAGCACGTGGACACAACCAGGGTGAGAGACTGACCTTGAAAGACTGACCTTGAGAGATTTGACCATGAAAGTGACCTGCTTACCTGATGGGAGACAGCACCACACTTTTCTCCTCCTTGTTCAAATGAATAGAAAGATTTTGGAAGAAACGGCTTGAAGCGTAGGACAAGGCCAAAATATATCTATCTGATGGCGGCAGCTCTGGCTGTTGGTTCGGACACGCCATCACGAGGGGAAACAGCAAGAACGAAATAGCGAACTGCATGATGATGAAGGATGAGGTAGCACCAGGGTCTGTAAGGGCAGAGAATAATAATGTGTGGCTTTTCAATACGAGTTCATACGAGACAATGTGTGTCAGAAGTTGTGGGTGGGTACGACATAATCAAGATCGTGTTTGACCAAAGGGAAAACGGTGACAACCCTGCGATAAGGAAAGAGATAAGAAAGAGAACAGGAAAAAAGGAGGATGGGAGAAGAAGAAGAAGGTGGCGAAGGAGAGGAAGAAGAAGACGGGGCAGAAGAAAGGGAAAAAAGGAGGAGGAAGAAGAAGAAGAAGACGGAGCAGAAGAAAGGGAAAAAAGGAGGAGGAAGAAGAAGAAGAAGACGGAGCAGAAGAAAGGGAAAAAAGGAGGAGGAAGAAGAAGAAGAAGACGGAGCAGAAGAAAGGGAAAAAAGGAGGAGGAAGAAGAAGAAGAAGACGGAGCAGAAGAAAGGGAAAAAAGGAGGAGGAAGAAGAAGAAGAAGACGGAGCAGAAGAAAGGGAAAAAAGGAGGAGGAAGAAGAAGAAGAAGACGGAGCAGAAGAAAGGGAAAAAAGGAGGAGGAAGAAGAAGAAGAAGACGGAGCAGAAGAAAGGGAAAAAAGGAGGAGGAAGAAGAAGAAGAAGACGGAGCAGAAGAAAGGGAAAAAAGGAGGAGGAAGAAGAAGAAGAAGACGGAGCAGAAGAAAGGGAAAAAAGGAGGAGGAAGAAGAAGAAGAAGACGGAGCAGAAGAAAGGGAAAAAAGGAGGAGGAAGAAGAAGAAGACGGAGAAGAAGAAAAAGAGAAGAAGGGGAGAACGACGAAGAACAAGGAGAAGATTGCAAAACAGAGGAAGAAAAATGTGGCGGAGAAGAATAAGAACATGGTGAAGCAGAGGAAGAAAAAGAAAGGGGGGTGGAGAAGTAGATGGATAAGGAGAAGGAGAAGATAGAACGGAAGGAGGAGAAGGGAGAAGATGAAGAAGAAAAGAAAGAAGAAGATGGAGAAGAAGAAGAAAAGAAAGAAGAAGATGGAGAAGAAGAAGAAAAGAAAGAAGAAGGAGAAGAAGAAGAAAAGAAAGAAGAAGATGGAGAAGAAGAAGAAAAGAAAGAATAAGATGGAGAAGAAGAAGGCGAAGATAGGACGGAAGGAGGAGAAGGGAGAAGATGGAGAAGAAGAAGAAAAGAAAGAAGAAGATGGAGAAGAGATCAAGAAGAAGCGGAGAAGGGAGGATGGAGGAGGATGAGGATGAGGAGAAGAAGAAGGTGGTGAAGAAGGGGTGGAAAAAAGAGGAGAATGGAGAGAAGAAGAAGGAAAAGACGGTAAGCAATGAATTTCTCTGATGTGTCAGAAACAAACTTGGTGAAAAAATGTAATAATTGAAGGCTGAAAGTATAAGGTTGAACTTTGCCAAAGATATTTCTATTAGACTAGGCGCTTTAGTGCCACTTGCTTCCGTGTTCCAGTTTCATGTTCCCGTTGACTCTGCAATGTGCCCGTGTCTGGCACGTGTGCTCATCTCCGTTCATTGGCCTAGATCAAGGGTGGCCAAACTTTTAAACTTCCTTGATGTAAGACTAAGGGTCACACACGGTAAACTTCAGATGTTCGGGAGCCACAAAGACATGAACACACTTTACTACTTGGCTCTTTTCGTCTTGACAGACGGTCAGCTAAATTTACTCCTTTCTCCCGCAGCTCCTCTCATGGCTTATCCTACCGATGTTGGATAAGCAGTTACTGGCAGGTAAGAGAGGTGCCGCGAGATTGTGAGGGGTTTCTCCTTTCTTACTTGGCGCTTCTCAATTTGGTCTGAGATGATGTTGTTCTCGGAGTGTTGGACTCCAGCTCTCACTGTGGACTTCCAAGCTGAACGGTCCTCGGCTAGTTCTTCAAACTTTACACGCACCATTTTATTGTAAACATTTGACAAAAAGGTTACATAAATTAAGAACTACATGACAGTTTGTATTAGTTTCAGTAATCACAAAGTAGATATAATATTTACCAAATTAATGTTTTTAAAATTTTGGCTGATGATTGTTGCAACTATACTGAAGGTATTAAATAATGGTAATGAACTACGGGAACATAAGAAAAACGTGGGCATGCCCTAAACAAGTTAATCTAACAAGACCAGAACATGTTCTTGACGCCTGGGTTTGTTCATGAAATGAAGGAACCTTTTATATTAACACTGGAATAAAAAAAGAAAAAGAAAGAGGCTAGACCAACATATTTTCACGAGCCGCACATTGTAGGTCAAAGAGCCGCATGTGGCTCAAGAGCCGCGGTTTGGCCACCCCTGGCGTTTCACCTTTCAGCTTTCACCCAGGCATCGTCCATCCACTGCAGGACGTAGCACTCCGACAATGGCTTCCATTCCTTTCTGTCTGATGGCTTCCTTATCCATGTTGTTCCCGCTCTTTTTTTCTAGATAATAAAGAAAAATGAGACGCGACCGCAAAGGAACAAAGTAGACTGTGTGATCCAAGCCTTAGGAGTACTAAAGAAAACAACATACTTACAGATCAAGCAGTCTCTTCGGTGTGAAAGCCGAATATCTAGCTGGGGGGCTTTATATGGTGGCAAGCACTCGTGTTGTTTGGGAGCTAATTATTTTGTAAACTCCAAATGATGTCAGCCCATTTTCTCAGGGTTTATTTATGTAAGACTGGGACTTTAAATTTTACCATGGTATATCGGATATGGCTGATTACTTTAAAACTATCGGCAGTTGGACATGACACAAATTAGATACTGTGGTATCGCAAGGTTTGTCGTAACTAATGCCGTAAACAAGAATTAACTCCGGGGTGTTGGAACAAAATGGACATGAATAAAAGAGCGATTTAATTCCACGTTAATTGTTTTCGAAAAAAAAAAAAACTTGTGAAGATGCCTGGCTTTGCCTGGGATAAGTTTGTTTATTAGTTTCAGTTCTGGGTGTTTATAATGGATCTGTTTCTTCTTACGCGTTCCTTTAAGTTTATTTTGTTGTTGTTTCGTTTTTAGGGAAATCTCACTGTACTCTCCTTGCACGGTAATGCCCCATGCATCTCGTCAGAACTCCAGGCCAATCTTGTTATGAAATTAATGGCAATAATCTCTTCGCTGAGCGGTGTGTTTTATTTAGCAGTGATCATCCGCAGGAAGTGATGACGTTGTGGGCTCAGGAGTTCGTGAAAAAATTAGAATAGGAGGAGACATCAGCGACACAAAGCAAACTCAAGAGGTAAAAAAAACCATACTAACCCACCATTTCAAATCTCCAAACCTAAAAAGGAACCTTTGCAGGTCGAAAGAAAAGCACCTTCAAAATTGGACTCAAATCCAAACTTTATGAGTGGCGGTACCTCTTGTGGAAAATCGGGGGAGGTGTAGGTATTGTTTTTTGTTGTTTTTTTTGTTTTGTTTCGTTTTGTTTGTTTGTTTTTGTTTCGTTTTGTTTGGTTTTTTTATTGTTTTCAAAAATTTGAAAGTACTTTCATTGAAAAAGTAGGCTTAGAGAAAAGCTACGAAGTTATTCCTTTATTTCCTCTCTGGCAAGCTAGACCTTTGTTTCTTTAACAAATTGGAAGATTCTGAACGTACATGTACTCATAAAGTTAGCTATGTCCAACGAACGTGAGGTACTTTTTTTTATTCATCATCATCATCAAGAAAATAGAAAGGTGAGTACATCATGATTAAATTAAATCACCATCCACTGTATCGATCACACCCATTTGATTTATTGCAGGCACGAAATTTGTTTCTTCGTCAATAGCCAGCACCCTGAAAAAAAAAAAATTAAAGGACGAGAAAAACGCGAGTCAAAAAAAAAAAGAACTAATAAGAACTGTAAACTCTTTTTTTTTTTTTTTTCTTTTTTTTTTTTTTTTTTCTATCTAAGAGTGTTTGATTTAGGGAATGTGGCCTGTGGGTTTTTGTATTTTTGTTTGTTTTGGTTTTTCCTTGCTGAAATTGGCCACTGTCTTTGTGTGGTGATCGATAATGATGGAGATAATCAAGGCCGGATTTAGACCATGAGGGGCCCCGGGGCAGTTCGTGTTCGTACACAGAAGAACGTTCTGACAAGTTCGTACGTTCCAAGAATTTTTTTGCGCTAGGGGTATGCATTTTAAAGCCTTTTGAGACCCCAGAGCTAG
This sequence comes from Onchidella celtica, assembly GCA_963931925.1. NCBI lineage: Eukaryota > Metazoa > Mollusca > Gastropoda > Systellommatophora > Onchidiidae > Onchidella > Onchidella celtica. The sequence continues at coordinate 23,300,622 of OZ007576.1, read as the reverse complement.
AGACCTCTTCCCCCGAAATACTCCTAACATCAGCTCAGATAAAATTTAGGGTTGAGCATAAGGACCGGGTTAGGGATAGGTGCGTGGACGTACGCGCCCCTAACGCAAAGCGCTTGGGGTGCATACGTACTTATAACAACAAGCTACACAGAAATGAGAATACAAGGGCAACTTTGCAAGTCGAAATCCGTTTTTATGGCGTCTAATTGGAACTCGCAAGTTATCCAGCCACAGAAAAAGTACATGAATTATATATCCAAAGTTAATACATATATATAGACATAAACATAATATGCCAACAAAACTCCAGGTAGAATTTTAAGTGAGACAAATTACAAAGAACATACCTATGTTGGTTTCCATAGATAACAGTGGTTGTCTCATCAGTGCCTGGGGCTGACTTCATTAGAGTTGGCGAGAAACACTTAAGATCTACAAATCCAGACTTACCTGATCCAGAAATGTTGATGCATGTTGCTTTTGTTGTCAGGTAAAAGGAACAGAAAAGGTTGATAGGGGGGGGGGGGGGAGAGAAAACGGAAGAGAAAATCTGCATCCTAATTGTCGTCATTGTATTCAACGTGTCAGTTTGAGAGTTCGAGTTTTACAGCTCGTCGGCACGATAACAGCGTCACGGTCTATTTGGGTACACGTTCTTTATTTATGTTTCGTATTCAGAGCTTTTAAGTTTGTTGAGTAAAAAACTGTGGTTGAGGTGGGTATGACCCACACGGAGTATACTAAGGACAATTTCATCTCTCCGATTTTGTTGAGAGGCCATGAGTCCACTGTCCAAGTTGATCATGGATAAAGTGAAGTTTATTTGATGTTTGTTCATCCCATCTTTCCTGCCTTCTCCATTTAATGAAGTTACTAGCGGATTTAAAGTCAGTGTGTGGTATTTTTAGGTATTCTGTTGGAAGTTTCAACTTTTTTTAGCCAGGGTGTCTGCTGTTTCATTTCCCTTGATGCAAATGTGGCCAGGGATCCAACAGAGAATAGCTCCATACCTCCTGTTGGACAGTGTATGAAGACGCTGTAATAGATTATTGATCTCATGGGTCTTCATAATTGGTTTTTAAAGTCTGGAGGCCGGACAGCGAATCAGAAAAAATATGGAAACGTCCTAGTTGGGAATCGGATATCAGATTTCAGTCGATGTTGATTGCTTGAATTTCAGTGGTAAAGACAGAGGCTTTAGGGTTGAGGCTGAAGCCTTCGGTTTTGCCACCTGCACTTAAGAATTTCTACACTCCGTGGACCCGCTGGGTGGAAAAGGATCTGTGTAAAAATAACCTGAGAGTTGAGAAGTCACTGTTGATTGATTGTGCGCCTGTGTCATACACCACACGAATTCGTGACACAGTACTTTCCCTGTAAATATTGGTTTCACTTACTCTCATGTTACCTGTCCATCGATATGCATAACATTAACTGATTTTGTCATACTCTTTCTTTATCAAAAATGAAACATTGTATCCTTTTCTTTTTCATCTGATTCCGAACACTTTCAAACTTCTAATTGTCTTATCCGTTGCCATAATTCATCATAGTTACTACCAATATCGAAATTCTTTTTGCAAGATTTCTTGTATATGCTTTTATTTTTAAACCTTGAACAGTGAATCTGTTTTGAAAGACCAGACTGTGTTTTGTGTTTTTGTGATTAATGCTGAATCTCTTTATTTATCTATAATTATTCTATCCGTATAGCTCTTTTATGAATCTTCGTGAAAATAATATTTTGTGCTGAAGGGGTCTTTCTTGAATTTGTTGGCACCCTTCCCACCCCCCCCCTCCCCCACGAGAGTTATGATTTCCGGGGGGGGGGCGAAAAGAATGGACGGCTATTTAGGGGCAAATCCATGACAGTCACTGACTTGTTTAACAGCGCGTTTGGATGGGTTTTATGAAAGGAAAATTCCGATGTTTCTTTTTTTCTTTTTTTTTTTTTTTGGTATTTGATCAAGAATGTTTTCTGTTTTATAATGAATGGCCAAGACGCTTGTTGTCGCTAATAAGGCTTTGAAAAACGTAACATCATAATTCATGTGTGGTCGGTCAGTCTTCTCGTGAAATGTAGCTGTTGGGTTTGAATAGGAATTGGGGGCGGTAAGAGAAAATTTTGAGCCCGGGGGGAGGGGAATGTTGATTGCCTGAAAAAAGTTCAGAACCACTGTGTTGAGTGATGCGATAACAACACTCAAGATACGATATATATACAAAACACAATAATGACTATCATGTGATCACATGAGCGAACCCGGAAGAGAAAAACGAGATAGACAAGACAATCTCAGGCAGGCTGTCAATTTCTGTAATAGCATAAGATATGAAGCATCCTTTAATCATTAGTGCAACGACGCTGTCCATTTCAAAGTTCAGCTGTTTCCAAAGCGGTAAGTCTGTAGTATTAGTTGTGTTTAGGTCTTTATTTTATGAGGTTCACTGCTCTTGGCATTTACACTTCACTTTTCTCGATTTTATTTTTGTTGTCCTTGTTTCTGTGTGTTTTTGTGGTAGGGATTCGTTTTTTAGAATTTTGCCCGGGCAGCGGCCTTGTTCGGCCTGCTCTTCTCGACTTTCAACTGTTAAGGTATCTTTAACTTACACAATGTGCACACGGGCCTTTCGAGGTTTTCATCTTCATCCGAGAAGATTAGGTGCTCGATACTACCTTCCTTAGGATCAGGGACAAGAATTTTTTCCCCCAAAAAAACATTCCAACATGCCTGCAAAGCCGGTACCTTCGGCATGAAGGCGAGTACCTTGCCTCTAGACTAGCGTGTCCCCTGTGTAGTTTTAGTTTTAAATCTTGCTTTTCGTAGTAAAAAGTAAACATAAATTAGCAAAAGAAAATTTCCCAGAACAAAATTTTAATGACACCTACAGATTGCTGATATGCTATCTGAGGAATACAGAAAATTTAAGGGTTGGGGTATAATTATGCTAATTTTGGCTGAATTTTTTATACCCCTGTACGGAAAAGAAATCTATCTGAAACGTGGAGGCACTGACAAAAAAATACCGTGTATTTACTGCGAGTGAAATTGGGATGCTGACCCAGTCTCTGTGAAGGCGGCGTCTCAAGATCAACTCACCCCTCCCTCCATCCAAAATGTTAAAAATGCTCCTTTTGAGGGGGTGGGGGGGATTTCTATGGCGTGAAAATTTAATTACGCCTTTAAGAAAGTTATTTACAGTGTATAAAAATATTTTTGCTGCCCGCCGAAAGATCAACTACTGGTGCCCTAGTTCAAAAGCAGAGAGAAAGGCAAAGAACTCTGCAAGGGGGATACGAAAGTACAGCAATTTAAATCGAGCAGGGAAAAAAAACTGTTTTGGCTGCATACCCTTAAATAACAGATGTTCGTCTGTTTATCTTTTCAAACATTAGATCTATGACATTGCCAGACATGATAAAAATAATAGCGAGGTATCTCTTTATCAGCTGACGCCGATAGTGTTTATTGTATATATAGGGCAAAAAAAAGTGTTACAGGGCGACTTCGACTCAAAATGAAGTTCTTGGCATGAATCATAGTTCTGATAATATTGTAAATCATAGATAGAGCCTTGATTTTTCATGGAATCAAACAGTGGTATTGATAAAGAATTGCATATCTTGATAACACAGTGAATAAAAACGTAGGCCCTCTGCAACACTAATAAACATATGCGGTCCTTTACGACAGTTCAGACATGAGACTAAGCACAATCAAGCTGAGTTTTCATATATAGGGAAACAGAAACGGCAACGGAAACGTCAAAAATCCATCGAATAGCATAAGCAAAGTGTGTTTCTATGTCTACGAAAACGGCGTTACCGCGCAACTGAAAATATTCCTCCTGTTTCACTACTTTACAACAGTAGAAATGAGACATTTAGCGTTTTTTTACCGGGGAGTCGGGAGGGGGGCGGGGTCTATTTTAAATAATCCATCTTGTTTTTCTGATCTATGATCAAGGATAAAAAATGTATAATGAGGTAGCACAAATCATTAGACCATATTATTTTACTTGACAGAGATAGTTATTTTATTCTATTATCATACCCATTTTATAATCGTGTTTTGTTTAAGTCTCAACAAGGGTGTATTATCAGATAACTGTTTATCTGTATCTTCGGACGCCAGATTACTTCATTATCATGATTATGAAATATGTTAAAGTCCGATATCACATGCCGCCGTGCCTCTATTTGCTATCTATTTACTTTCTATAGCTTGCCATGTAATGATTTCAGTCAACACAAAGAAGAAAAAAACGTAGACATTATGGCAAAACAAAAGAACATCAAATTATTTTTCTTTAACTGACAAGTCAAAGAGGATTGTAGAAGGTCGAAGCTCCGGTACATATCGGACTGTTCAGCTCGTCCAACGCGGGTTTTGATTGTAAGTTGTGTAAAATGAACATCAGTAATGTACTGAGCTTAAAAATGCCAGTAAAGCTTCTGCAATTTAGCACTTTTTGAATGACAGCGACAGCAAGATTAAAGATGCTGACACGTTGTTCTAGGGGCAATGTACTCGCCTCCCATGCTGAAGATACCTGGTTTGATCCCCTGTCGGTGCAGGCATGTTGGAATTATTTTTTTTTAGAAGGGGGGGGGGGGATTCCCGTCCCTGATCCTGTGGTAGGTAGGATCGAGCACATAGTCTTCATCGGATAAGGAAAAAAAACTCAGTGGGCCCGTGTGCACGTTGCACACATTGAGGATACCTTGGCAGTTGAAAAGTTGAGAAGAGCAAGCCCGAAAATGGCCACCTTCCTATCAAAATTTAAAAAAAAACAAAAAAAAAAACGACTCCCTACCACAAAAGACACAGAAAGAGGAACAAGAAAAGAAAAGAAAAAAAGAACAAGAAAAGTGAAGTGTAAATTGCCAAGCCTAAAATAAAGACCTAGACGTCTATACACAGATTTGAGATGCACAAATCTCTTCATTGAGATGTGAGTATTGATCTATATCTGCTTTTCTTCTCTTCATTAACATGATTTCTATTTGTTTCTATACAGGCCGCAGAGGTTCTCTTATGACATCAGCACTTACTCATGCAGAGGCGTGGAAATGCAAGTTAAACTTTTTGTACTTCTGTCTGTTGTTTTTCTGTCTCCCCCCCCCCCTCCCCCCCTTTCCCCCTCCTCTCCTGCATGTCTGTTAGTTATAAAATACAAATTTATGTGAACTTGTGAGTGGTCAGACAGACGGGCCAACTGTTTGATACAAAGAGACAGACAGACAGACAGACAGGCAGACAGGCAGACAGGCAGACAGGCAGACAGACAGGCAGACAGACAGGCAGACAGACAGACAGGCAGACAGACAGACAGACAGATAGATAGATAGATAGATAGATAGATAGATAGATAGATAGATAGATAGATAGATAGATAGATAGATAGATAGATAGATAGATAGATAGATAGATAGATAGATATAGATAGATAGATAGATAGATAGATAGATAAATAGATAGATAGATAGATAAATAGATAGATAGATAGATAGATAGATAGATAGATAGATAGATAGATAGATAGATAGATAGATAGATAGATAGATAGATAGATAGATAGATAGATACGCGAGTTTTTTATTCTTTTGTTTGTTTGTTGTTTCTATTGTTTCTATTTTTGAGAAAAAAAAATGGTTGATGAATACGAATTGGCATTTCTGAAATATATTCACAATTTTCACAAAAAAAGGAAAGCCCTCCTGCCCTGCCCTGCCCTGCCCTGCCCTGCCCTGCCCTGCCCTGCCCTGCCCTGCCCTGGTCTGTCTAGTTGAGAAAAAAATATGGAGAGTATCAAAGCTTTTTGGTGAGAAATCAAAAAAGACGTAAATATTTTCTTACCCCACCCTTGTTAAAATTGAGCCACATGATCTAAGTAAAACTTGGGACATAATCGCGCCTACTTACGAAGTGCTACCCTTTTGCCAATTGTGTCCTGTGGTTTCTTAGGCCCGGGGTATCATTTCAAATGAAAATACAACTTATTTTGTGAGATAAAGCAAGTTGCCGCCTCCCCCTTCCACTGCAGGAAGTTCCCCCCATAATCTGCAGTCTTGCTGAAGTTCTCACGTGCGCCGGGGATTCCCAATTATTCACCAGTCCTTACCATTAAGAACTTGGTAACTTGAAACAGCGTTCAGATCACAGGGAGATAGAATGAAATTGATTTCAATTTTTTCCTGGGAATAGCTGGCAGTTGATTTCATTATCCAGAATTCGTAATGATCATATTTAATAAAGAATTTTACATGAGCTATTCGTGTATGTAGAACTGCGTCCCATGCGAGAGAGACAATCCAAGTTTTACTTGGAAAAATGGAAAAATTGTGTATCACCCTCTGGTATGGTGACAGTAGTAACGATTTTGATCTTTACAGATTTCAGATGTTCGAGGCATAACAGACCGTGGCCTCTGAATCTAAAGATGCAGCAGCTGCTGACGCCTTATGTAAGGCCTGATCGGGAAACATCTTGCAAAAACACCAGAAATGCAATGTTGACATCACGTCACCGGCAGTTTTGAAGTTTGAAGTCGGAGTTCGGAGAAAGGACTTCGACACGACAACGGTCACGTTGTGATGGAATAAGAAACAAGACGAGTGGTAAGAAACTCCCCAGGTGGAACGAGACAGATGACGATCTTCAAAGGAAGAGTGGATTCTTAGATGTTTTGGCCTTTAACTTTCTGTCATCTTCCAGAACCCCGGCAACAACGAGTTCATGACTCTCGGTGTTCGTCGCCCACTTTTTCTGTCACCAGCTCATCATTGGGTTTAAACCCTTACCGCTGTTTACTGTTGTTGTTGTTTCTTGTGCCGGTGTCTTATCCATTTGCCAATACTGCCACCGGTTATATGGTATAATTAGATAAAGGGGCTGACACTAACAAACAAGACAAAAATGGCATGACTGCCCTAATGATGGCATCAGAGAGAAGGGCTGTAGAGGTGGTTAAAGCTTTACTAGAAGTCAGATGCGACCCTAACAAGCAAGACCAAAAAGGTATGACCGCTTTAGTCATGGCGGTAAAGGCGAGTGATTTAGAGGTTGTTAAAGCATTACTGGATGGGGGATATGACTCTAACACCAAAGAACAAAATGGCATGACTGCGTTAATGACAGCGGTAAAGAGAAGTAATGTCGAGGTTGTTAAAGCACTATTAGATGGAGGAGGTGACCCTAACAAACAAGATCAAACTGGCATGACTGCGTTAATGATAGCGTCACATAGAACTGTTGAGATTGTCAAAGCACTACTAAATGGGGGAAGTGATCCTAACAAGCAAGACCAAATTGGCATGACTGCGTTAATGAAAGCGTCACAGACGGGAAATACAGAGATTGTTAAAGCATTACTAGATGGGGGAGGTGACCCTAACAAACAAGACCAAGATGGCATGACTGCGTTAATGATAGCGTCACAGACAGGAAATACAGAGATAGTTAAAGCACTGCTAGATGGGAGAAGTGACCCTAATAAGCAAGATCAAGATGGCATGACTGCGTTAATGTTAACGTCACAGACAGGAAATACAGAGATTCTTAAAGCATTACTAGATGGGGGAGGTGACCCTAACAAACAAGACCAAGATGGTATGACTGCTTTAATGATAGCGTCACAGAGAAGGAATATTGAGATTGTTAAAGCACTACTAGATGGGGGAGGTGACCCTAATAAGCAAGATCAAGATGGCATGACTGCGTTAATGTTAACGTCACATACTGGAAATATAGAGTTTGTAAAAGCACTACTGGATGGGGGTTGTGATCCTAACACGCAAGACAAATATGGCAAGACTGCGTTAATGATAACGTCACAGGCAAGAAATATAGAGTTTGTTAAAGCACTACCAGATGGGGGTGGTGACGCTAACAAGCATGACAAAAATGGTTCCACGGGAAGATATATGGAGGTGGCGATGGCAATAATAGAAAGGGGAGGTGACGCTAACATGCAAGATAAAAATGGCATGACTGCGCTAATGATGGCGGTAAAAACAAGAAATTTTCAGGTTGTTAAAGCACTACTGCAAAGAGGAAGGCACTCTAACATGCTAAGTAGATATGGGACTGCTGCTCCAATGATAACATCAGAGGGAGGAATTGTGGAATCTGTTAACACACCGCTGAAAGGAGGGACTGATCCTAACAAACAAGATAATGAAGGCCTGACAGCATTGATGTATGCGTCTGATCCGGACTATCTAGCATTTCTACTGGATCATGAAGCTGATCCTGATCTGTTAGACAAATCAAAACGGACGGCCATAGTTCATAACTTACAGTCTCTGTTAAGTTCCATGGTTGACCATAAGTCCTTATTCGCAATATTATCTCTACTGATAGAGAAAGGCGCTACCCCCATAGTTTACAGTACCTACCAACATGAACTAATTGAGACATTTAACTCGATCGCAGATTCCAGTAAGGTTTTTTTAAAACCACTTCTATGGTTGATTGTGAACAACGGACTGATGGAATATAGTGAAATGACAAGACACGGGAATTTGTATGTAACAGGTGCAATGCGCCGGGCAATGGATATTGGTGAGGTACACCCACTCAAATATATGTTTGCCTGTTGTTATATTACAAATGCTGATGTAGATTATATTTGTCGTCTTCTCTTCGAGAATCGAAGACAACCACATGACGTGTCACCGAAATTCAGAAAAGTTGTAAACTTCCTCCAGCGGGCTATGAGCCAGCCCTGGCCACTGGTCAAGTTAGCTTTCATAGCGGTGTCTTCGGCACTCGGACCCAGTCCTCACAGAGAGGAACGTATCAAACAATCAGGACTCCCGCCCATACTCCAGCGTATGCTCATGTTCCAAACACCTGTAGCCCGACTGCCAGTCAATCAGTGGTCCAACATTTCTTTGTGGTTTTGATCCAGTGCGATACGAAACATTGCCACACCCGAGACCTTTGCTGTGCTACTGGCCTTTTGGAACACAACTGGGCTAACTGACGCAATAAAGCCCGGATGATTTAAGTTCGGTGCATACTAGTGCAGATTACTGTTGGGGGTAAATTACCTTTTCTTTATATTTTGTTCGTTCTGAACACTAAGGTTCGTGCTTGAAAATCATTTATATTTTTATATAATTTTGTTTTCCCGAACATGTCACGATTCCAGTTGGGAATATGAAATAGATCGAGGCTCAAAAAATATCATTGTCGCGGTAGTTTATAGCATAGGGCTATTATTTTAATTGATTGGACATGGGGTTGAATTCTTACATTGCTTTATTCTGTGGTTATGATTTATCATAATGAGATGTACTCACGTCACAAAGCTTCACTGATGGTGGCAAGGTTCTTGTATTCCTACACACGAAAGAAACCAATGGAATGTGTGTGGCTGAAAATGCAGTGTTGTATATCTAAGATTGTGTACATAGGTATACGAGCTTATTGGCAACTGCCCCCCTCCCCCCCCCCCCCCACCCTTTTTCCCAGACACACGCACACAATTAGGGCAAAACTGTAGAACATTCGAGTACAAGAAAAACAAAGCTGTTTTACTTATGATGTGATGGTCTTGACACTGTGGCGGAAATGTAAAACTAGGAGACCCTCATGCTTTCTAGATCACACCTGGTTTTCAAGAACGTGTGATGATTACAGTCTGTCTGTGGGCTATGCCTTGTGGTTTTTAATGTTTGTCATTGAGTTTTACTTTCATCCCGCCATTGGTTTATAAACTGCCGGTAGGAAGTGTTAAGTGGTAGTTTCATCATCAGGTCTGATGTTATGTTTTGTAGCAATCAGATAGTAAGCGGGATGTCTGGGTTGTGTGATGATTATCCAAATTAGTGTAGATTGAAGGTAGGCGTACCGGTAGGGTAGAAAATCATAAAATTTATGAAAATTCATGTCTTTCTAATTTTATGTTTTTATGAAACTAGACCAATTCTGCATTGAAATTGAGGATATTCAAACCACTCAGTGATGTACATGTGTTATATATTGAGGGATTACTAACTGGGGCATGGGTTTTGTTTTCTTTAACAACCGCTTGTTTACTTTGGTTACAGCCTCCTTTACGCCCTAATTATATTTTCTTCAATACAATTTTTAAATGATATTGGCACCAGAACCCTTCTGAGCCAAAAAACAACACTAAGAGTTATTTGCTCTAATGGAAACTTCTGTAAATATGTTCCCGCTTCGCCCTGTTGTCAGTAGAGAGGATTTTGCCTTGCAAGTGTTTCTGATCATCAACCCACACCTGTATTACCATGAAACGGTCTTTCCTTGGATAAACTCTGCAGAATTTATTATGTATAACACTATGGGTGACAAACAAAGAGGTAAGAAGTCGAGAAAACACGAGGTTCTTGGCAATCAGCACCCAGTTCAGGCTGGTATTTTGGTTACAAAATGGAGAACCACGTATTGTTGACAATAAAGGCATTTCATCATGAGAAAAAAAACTGGATTAATGTAACCCCAGAGAGTATAGATGTATAGAGAGGGTTCACTTCCGCCAAATCGCGAAACTAGGTCGCTGCGGTAAACAAGAAATTGAAGAATTGAAAGAGACCTCCTTCGCCAAAGATAGTGTGCATATCTGTTTATAGTGTGGTTTGTTCATATTTTTGGGCTGACTGAAACAATTTAGATCCGTTTGCAAGTTCGTACACCCCATGGAAATGCACAAACCGGTTTTGTTTACCGCAGCGACCTACTTTCCACTCCATGCTAACAATGGTTTCGCGGAGCCACCCGTGTCTCGCAGTGCAAATTGACCAATAGTGAACCCTCTCTATACATCTATACTCTCTGGTAACCCTTTACTGAATAGAAAAGACTATGAAACAAAAAGTACTATTATTCTCTTGAGTATCGGGCTTTTGAATGGCTTTATGGCAGCAAATAGGAGATGTTTAGAATGCTGTGAATTTGCTGTTGTGTGGTCTCAGTGATGATGCACAGGGAGGTTTCTGCCATACAGTGGTGATCGAATACAGTAATATGTGGAAAACACCTTTCCATACATCAGGAAATGTACTAAATGTGGAACACCAACCAGAAAACAACCCAAGAAGACCAGCAAGGAAATAAATATGAGAATGCTAACATTCATACGATCCCTCGGCCCAGGTCATTCACGACTTAAGAAATTTTGCTTACACGCTGGTGCTTCTGCTCCAATGACCATAATTATCCAGCAACAAGGATATCTTCAAGCAGCTGCATGCTGCAGGTTGTGTAGGTTGTATTCAACCAGTGTTCGAAGACCTAAGCGGTAAGATTTTACATTCTAAATGCCATCACGGAAAGACCCAGAATGCAATGAAAATTTGAATAAACGTAACTGGGAAAGATATACTAAAGAACACTTGGTGAACAGATTTACTGTGGAAGAAGCAGTCTGGGGTCCGGTGTCACATCTGAAGGAGCTATGTACAAACAAGGGGGGCCATTGAGGTCGCTGGTCCAAATATGTATTGTCAATACTTTCTTCACCTTTTCCCTGCTTTTTCTCTGTGTTGATTTTTTGTTTCGCGAGACGGGTACATTTTGGGGTGGCATATTTCAAATAACTGATATTCAATAGTCTGCTTATCAAAGGGAGCACAGAAAGCGATCACTGCATTTTACATTTCTACAATTTTTTTTTTAATTGCCTGAAACTTGAATAAACACTATGAGTCAAAAGAAAAGCGATTGGATTATCACGTTTATAATTTTTAAGACTCCCATGCCGTGTAACGTTGAGCAAAAAAAATGGCCAAAATTGCACCAAAATGAATCATTCCTGCCACTGTTTTTTGTTATCCAAACTAGATGAAGTACCCGGTATTACCCGGGATAAACCGGTGTTCCCATCTCTCTCTCTCTCTCTCTCTCTGTCTCTCTGTCTCTCTCTCTCTCTCTCTCTCTCTCTCTCTCTCTCTCTCTCTCTCTCTCTCTCTCTCTCTCTCTCTCTCTCTCTCTCTCTCTCTCTCTCTCTCTCTCTCTCTCTCTCTCTCTAATAATAGAGACATTGGGGTGTTTTTTCTGTCTGAATTCGGCACAACGTGGTAAAGGCACCAAAATTTGGGAGTGGACTAGAGTACTTCAAAATATACAAAATATGATATAGAACCACTCTGGGGGATCTCAAATAACAGACAAGGACCGTTGGAAGTTGGGAATTTTTTTATTTTTTTTTTTGTGAGCATACGTAAAATGGGAACACCGCCAAACTTATACACTGCACAACATTGAACTCGTAGTCTAGCGTCATCAAAATATCGTCAGAACTCTGCATTCAAAAGTGTGCCAAATTGTTGGGGCAAGCGTAAATTGAGGCATGGGGGAGAGGAAGACTTATACGATAATAGTACTGTGTTCCTTTTCATCAACTAGGGAATCGAATACGGTGATGAAGTCAGAAAACAGACTTTTTTTCATGTCCACGTAAAAGCAGACTGGATAAGTTCGGATAAATGCATGACCAATGGTTTAATGAGTCGTATAACCAGCCACTTGGTCAGTCAAGGCTGATAAACAACATACGTGAACCACTTCAGACAAAGTTATTTAACACAACATTTGCGCCATTGTTTGGAATGCAACCACAGGGCTTATAGTACACACTGGAGTTCAAAGTTTGCTCGCAGACGTGTGCACAGTAGAGCATCACTTTCGGCATATTGTTTTTGGGACAAGCGTCTGCTATGTGACTGAAACCCTGACAGTGACACCGTTTCCTCCATTTTCACCTTAGTTTTTGTGATTTCAACTATATCAAGCTGGTTCACACTCGCTATGTCTATAAATGCAATAACAGACGATGGGAAGGATCAGAATTTACACGTCACTGCTAAGCACACGTCCTGTAAACACCGATAGATCTGGACAAAATTTTAACCTACCCGTGTAAGATGTGGAGAGCCCTGTGGGTAGATGAAGGCTTGGCCTTAGAATGGCACATTAATCGTGAGTAACAGTGTGGCATGACGGTTGCAACAGGTCGTCTGGTAAGATAATAAAATAAGATTCGCAAAAGGTCATCATTTTGCACGAGGCATCATAATTTTTGGTTCTTGGATTAAATTTCTATGTTTGGTTATTATGACAACACAGTATATAAATTTGGCTATACAAGGACATGTAGTTTGTCCATGTGGAAACAATTCGATCAATATTCATTCTATGACAATTATTTCCTGCCAGGATCGATGGCAGAATAACTTAAAAATTGTTCAGGAATAAAATTCACGAAATGATGAAAATTTACTTCTAACAAAATCCTCATTATTGTTGTGTGTTTCATTATTAATATTTTACCACTAATTTGACAGCAACTTCCTTCTTCTGAAGATGCCCCGTGGTCTCGCGCACTATCTCGCAAGTTTCAATTTTTCTTTCAAAGAAACTAAGAGGCAGAGCATTTACACACTCTGCCCCCCACATCTGGAACAGGCTGCCAAAATCATTCCGTCTACCAAGTCAAACTTCAAAGCTGGTCTAAAACCCACCTTTTTAAAAAACACTTTCAGTTGTGAAGTCTCATTCCCAATACATTTATTTTCTCAGTTCACTTAATTTTTTCTGTTTTATTGTTTAATTTCTGACTTTTGGTATATTATGTGTGTGCATCTGTGTATACAATGTATGTCTAGCATAGAGAGAGAAAGAGAGAGAGAGAGGGTGAGTTGCAGATGGAGAGAACAAGACTTTCTGTAAAGAGCCTAGAGCAAATTGTTTGGATTTGGGCGCTATATAAATGATCTTCATTATTATTATTATTGGTGATCCAGATCTATCATTAATTTATTAAATTCATATAACATAGTATAAGATCATTTTTTTGTAATTGGCTCAAATCATTCAAAATAAGATGCTCATGTTCTTGATAATAATGCATAATGATGAATGATAACTAGCATGAAGTAGATGGCAAGTCATTAATGGAATGTAGCACATTGACATTCAGACAAAACTACTTGATTAAGATTATTGAAATTAATATTGTCCCGGTGGAAAACATCTTTCTTTCATTTCGTTTTCATGATGTGCTCATATATATATATATATATATAATATATGACATTATAGTTAGATGTGTACCATATTTTACCAAATTTCCATGCCATGTTGCTTCATGTGATAAGCCTCTTATTGAGTTGTGATATGTTCATGTGATGTTGCCTTATATGTAGGTAGCAAGCATTATGCTCTTATCTTAAACGCTCTGTGAAAGTAAACTTCCCTCACGGGATAATAAACTTAAAGTGATTTTTATCTATCTTATCTTATAAACGGAATTGTGTTGTATTTGTATGTATGTTTTCATAGCTCTGAATTTTTTTATTATTTTTTTTGTTTCAGAAATAAATGACATTTCACGCCAGTAGAGGGCTTTATATCATATGAGTTTCTTGGGATAGATAGAAATGGTTGTCATGAGTCGACTATTGTCTAAGTTATGCTAGGAGTTCACGAGAGTGCATTTGTTGATATGTTAGACAGTAACCTTGAAGACATGGGGAGTGTGAACTGATTATTACTTTCGCGAGGGCATCATTGTTATGAGACTAACTAAAGCGTCCAGCCAATGAGACTACAATATTTGCAAAGTTTTTTATTCAGAACCAAATTGAGGCGTGCAGGGTGGAGTGGACTTCGCCGCCTGTCATGCGCAGTCCATCAGGATCGTGCACTGTCACCAGCATATAAAAGAGCTCGAGCTCGCATTAAAATTAGTCTTGGGGGCCAACCGCACTAGGCTGAGGCCCCCGAGATACAAAGGTCCTCAAGGTTAAAATTAGTCTCAGGTGAAATTTCAAGGTGTCTGTTCACGGAGGGGCTCGGCGGTGCCCAGCCAGAGTGAGGCATTAAGTGCAAGACAAAAAGCGTACTATGAATCAAAACTAGAACGTGCTGCCGAGAGAGCTAGAAGCGCTGGGTCATGACACGATATTGGTAGTACCAAAGCGACATTTGTCATCCCAGTCCACATTTGTAGACGGCAACTGTAAGTTTGCTAATCGAGAACTGATCTGTCAGAGTGAGCACCCTCAGAGAGAAAGCGAGAGAACGAGCCGTTATATCCACTGAGGATAGAATTAATAGAGAGTTATTGATGTATACTAAGTAGTAGTCATTGCTAGCTCGAACAATATTGGCAATTTTTGTAGTAGGGCAGGTTATAAGTCTGTTCCTTAAGCGAGGAGCTAGTTTGTAACATTTCTAGTGTTGTGTTATTGTGTAATTAGTTGAGCCTCCCATGACGAGGAAGAAGAAAAGTGTACTTATCAGAAGGAGAGAATAACATACCTTAGTTAGACTGGCCAGGAATTAGTAGATTAGGTTGACAGTTGTATTGCACTCACTTTTGTGCATTGATACATGTCATATAGACAGAGGACAGAACCAGATGGAAGAAGTCTGCAGAGGGCTACATCATGCAGTGGATGAAGAACGCCTAGAAGAAGAAGAAGAAGAAGAAGAAGAAGGAGAAGAAGAGGAAGAAAAACAGAACAACAACAAACAAAACAAAACAAACGATTGGTTTATTTCGTCCCCGGGAAGTTTGACCTTTGACCTTTGACCTTTATTGCACTGGAAAAACCGGAAGGTCCTACACATCTGAATAGCTCCAAGTGGGATTGATTTGTGATCCAAAGTAGGCCAGGCACATGGTCACAACTGAATAGAGCAAGACAGAAAATTAATGGTCGTCCTCTGTGGCTTCACTGCCATTAGTTTTGAGTTGAGTTTGATTTTGGGTTTCACGGCTCGTCGGCACAATAACGGCCACATTGCGCCTTTTGTGATCTATTTGAGTACTTAATTTATGTCTGATATTCAGAGTTTCATCAATTTAAATTTCACAAATAGAATTAAATGGTTCCGTATAAATTTTCAAAAGTGATTTTGTGTAGATCTGAAAAGAGTTTTGAAAATGGGTGCGAAGTTTTTTAAAATCAAATTGTTGATTTCAAGCCTCTGTCAGAAAGGACAGCACGCGCGGTGGGTACATGTTAGAACATGAAATTGAATAGTGTCTTCTTCGGATATACATGAACTCCACACATTCAGTCAAAATATGCTTTATTGATAGTTGGCCATTGCATGCCACACATTCGGGTGGAATCGTCCTCCTGGCTAAAACAAAAAGGGTTGTAAAATGGGCATGATCCAGACGGAATTTGCTAGGGAATATTTCGTCTCTCTGATTTCATCCAGATGTGTGAGCCCACTGACCATTGCTATTAATTAATCTTTGTGTTTTCAGTCTTTCCATCTATACTATAAAGCTACTGAGGGCTAAATCTCCTTCCTCAATAAGCAACCTATAGTGTTCAGAATTTGCTTGGTCACGCTTGACCCCCGAACTCAGAACCTAGTCGTACAAAAGACAACTTTCATTTTTAATATGTTTTAACTGAAATTGATTTTCTTCTGTCTTTTGTGGTTCTTAAATTATTACACTCCTGGTCGGAACTCTTGCCAGCGTTTGGCTTTCTGTTATCGGGGGATTTCCCTAGGCATTTGCACTTCTATTTTTTTTTTCTTTTAATTTTTCTTGCTCTTGTTTTTTGTTGTTGTTGTATTTTGTATTTTGTATTTTGTATACTTGTTTGATCTCACTTGGGGAGGGGAGTGATACAGATTAGTCTTTATTTTAATTTTGCTCGGGCAGCGGCCTGTTCGACCTGCTCGTCTCGATTTCCAACTGCCATGGTATCTCGGGCTATCCGAGTTTTTCGTTCGTGTCTGAGAAGAGTAAGTGCTCAGTCCTACCTACCATAGGATTAGGGGCAGGAAAATCCCTCAAATTTCCAACATGCTTGCACCGACCGGGAATCGACCCCGGTGTGCCTTTGGCATGAGGAGAGGACACCTCGCCTGCAGATCAACATGTTCCGAACAAAGATTCGTGTTTACCTGAAGACAGCAAATTAATGGCAGTGGTGACCAAGCTTGATCTGTCTCACCCCTAGTGTATAAATAACTGAAGAACCTGACATGGTCCATTACAGTTCCCTGACACTGTGAAAGGTTCATCAGTCCCCTCTTCGTATAATCGTATCGCCATTGGAAATAGTGAGTATAAACAAAGACACTAGAAACGATAAGATGAGACACTGTCTCCTTTGCACCACTAAAAAAAACCGTGCACGCAATTTGCGCCCTGATCAGGGATGGGGCCCATGCCACATTGTATGAAAAGAATGTTTGATATAATGATAAATTTATGATGCAAAATTGTGACAGTGCTACTGCAACTACAAAAAAAAAAAAATAGCCAGAGATTTAACACGACGATTGAAGTTATAGTTCCACAATAAGTGATGTCAATCAAGACCTGTAGCGATAGCTGAACAATGAACAAAACTCAAGATTTTCCCTATTTGGCTTTGTAAAATACGGCACTTTTCATGACTTCCGCACGTTTGCCGCTAGACGGCGGTGCTAAATATGTGCATTCTTAAAGCACTAGCTGTCCTATCTTATCAATTCTAGTATCTTTGGTATAAATGCTGGCTTTGATATTGTACAGCTTTAAGAAGTATTTTGGGAACACGAGAACTGGCTGTTTCAAATCACAAAAAGACAACAAATTTGTTTAGAAAAGTTAAATTATCATTTATTAAAATACAAACAGTAACATATGAGATCATGTTCTCCTTAATAAGACCATTCACTCTTGCAATATTACTAAAAATCATCAAAAAATCTGCTTATGAATTCATCTTTGACATCTGTTATATCTCATTGATCGGCGCCATTTTAAGGAAATTATGTTGGTTTCGGTGTAATATACACACAGCAGGTAACACTGTTTTGCTCCTGAAATAATACCGTGTACTTGACCCTCTTGGGGTTCCATAGAGACATTCTCTCGTTCATTAACAAGAACAGCATTAAAATCCCCTCCCCTGCGTGACGTTCTCACCGACTTCCCTTCTTACGTCAATTATAGGGACCGCAGTTTTGTGCTGGGCCAAATATTCTCACAGGTGATGACTTACACTCCCTCCTCCCATACACATACACATACAGAAATCCTTCCTTCCCCTTCCCGAAAATAAATCCTTTGACTTATCCACACGGTGGTTTCAAAAATAAATTAACAACTTAAACAGATAAATAAATTAATCTAAAAATACATAATAAATTAATAATTATATGTTCAATAAAAAAAATATCAAATAAATAAATTAATTTAAAAATACATAATGGATTATATATTCAATAAAGAGATAAAGAAAGAAAGAAATCTGCTCTGTAAAAATTTGTACTGCGTTCGCTAAACACACAGAACAAAAATGATTGGCCAATGCGATAAATGACCTAATTCCGTGATATTTGAAAGCTGACCAATTCTGTGACATTTGAAAGCTAACTTAATTCTGTGACATTTAAATGTCAACTTAATTCTGTGACATTTGAAAGTTAACTTCCTGGTACTGGTTGAAGATCTTGAAGGCGTCTTCGGTGGGCCAGGTCATAATCGCTATCAGATTCCGGAGTTTCATCCACCATTGGTTTATGGGGAGACGATTTCTAGATAAAGAAAGAGAGAGAGAAGGGCCAGCTCAGTGGTTCGTAATCTTTCCAGTGTCGGATTTACCATTAGGCTAGGTAGGCTGAAGCCTAGGCTTTCAAAATCTAGGGGGAACTGGCCGTCTCAGGCCAATCTGCATAATATTTTGTGACACACGTAGCCTTTTCCTTTATGATGATATAGTGCACTGTAGTTTCTGAACAAATCTTTTGTAATTTTCCTAGCCAATACCCTTTCAAGGAATTGCGAAGTGCGGAATTTTAAACACTTACCATTACCATTAATTTTCTATTGGCATATTTATCAATTCCAAGGTACAGCCATAACGCCATACGCTAGCCCCGATAGACTTACTCGAAATCTGTTTCCTTGGCCAGTTCTTCTATCGACGGATAGCTGACACTGCCTTTCTTGGAGGCGGTCAGTGTGACTGTGCTGGGCGAATCAGTAAAAATAGGCCCTGGGAGGGGAAACAAATGAATGACTACTTGATACTGCGATGATGATGGTAATGATGATGATGATGATCATGATGGTCGGTGATGATGATGATGACGATAGGTGTGATGATGATGATGATAGGTGTGATGATGATGATGATGATGATGATAGGTGTGATGATGATGATAAGTGTGATGATGATGATGATGATAGGTGTGATTATGATGATGATCATGATGGTGATGATGATGATGGTGATGATGATGATCGGTGATGATGATGATGATCGGTGATGATGATGATGATGATGATGATGATAGGTGTGATGATGATGATGATGATGATGCTCGATGATGATGATGATGATGATGATGATGATGGTGATGATGATGATAAAAACCGATGATGATGATGATGTCGCTGAGCTTGTAAATGTTTCATTGTTGATCTAGGATAAGAGAAAATTGGAGGTGGGGAGGGAGGGGGTGATTGGTTGTTCAATATTTCTATTGATCGATTACGAAACGAAAACAAAACATGTTTGGTTGAGCAGGTCGACTAAGCTATAAACGTTGCTGGTTTGGGTAAGTGGCTTGAGGATGAGTCTCAATGAGCGTTTTCCCATCTGGGTGTATCCACCAATGCTGGGGCCTCAGACAGACAGACAGACTGACAGACAGACAGACAGACAGACAGACAGACAGACAGACAGACAGACAGACAGAAGGACAGACAGATAGACAGATGAAGGTGAAGATGAAATTTCACCAACTGAAATCTTTCATCTAAACTGAGGTGACTGTTGGAACTTCCACACAGACAGACAAATAAACAGACTGAGAATGAGACTGCCATGGTGCCGAAAAACACCATAAACTTAGGTCAGATTCACATTTTAACACCATTTCCAGGGCCGCTTGGTAAACTGTCGTAATTCAGTTTATACTTTTTTTTTTCAGGAGAAGCAGAACACTGATAATATAAATAACTTCATTATTAGATTTAATCGTTACAATATTTTTAAGAACTTTGTTTAACCCTTAATTTTCAGAATTTAACCTCCCACCTTAGAACACAACCTGCGGGCTGCCAAGTGCTGCAAGCATATCAATATCCCAATTTCTTCGAAAAAAAAAACGTAGTCGAGCTGCTATAGTTTACCATGAGATCCTCGATGCTGTAGAGTGAAATGTGCTGTTTTCTCTCTGTCGTTTCTTTTAGTCGTCATTTAAATGGAAATTGTAGGAAGAATAAAGCTAGGTTCTCGTGTATGCGGAAACGGAAACGGCAACGGAAATGTCAAAAACCCTTCAAGTAGTGAAATAGAAAGAATGTTTCCGCAGGCTGTTTCCCTACACATGGAAACACTCTTTCTTTTTACTACAAGATGGATTTTTGGCCGTTTCCGTACACATGAGAACCCAACTTTAAGCTGAAGGTAATGCGTGTTGTTGTTGTTGTTGTTGTTGTTTACATCTCCAGTAAAATCTGAGGCGGATCTAGAATCTGTTTCCACACCATGGCAGGAGAACGCAATCTTAGTTCTTGTTTGTACCAACTCCACTTTTTACACAACTGAGAAATTCGTCGTTGAACGTTCGCGGCTTTAGTATTATGACAGCGAGTTGGAATAAATCGGAACTGTGAAACACCTTGATACGTGCCACAATGCATTTTAAGCAAATGCCAAATTTTGCCTACTTATTCTCATACTTTTTGCACATAACGGATTGTGTGGGTCTATTTCTGTGCACAATCTAGGTACCAGGAGATATTTTTAACCAGAGATATACATATACAAAGAAATTACACAACGATATATTTTAAATGGTCTTAATATATGCTGTTTTAGCCTGTTTTAGCCTCAGAGCAGGGGCGTCGAGTCGCACATAGTGCAGTTGAGGAATCGTCAGATTATATAGACGAGTCAACTACATGGGAAGAAGAAGAAGAAGACATACTAAAAAATCTCCAGTTTTTCAGAAAATGGAGACAGAACAAACAAGAACTAAGGTCGCGAGAGGTGCACTAACTGAAATCTTTAGCGCCGCAGCTCTCCATGGTCAGGATCAACCAGGCGGCACTTTTACTGCCGGCTTTGATGCCGGAATTTCTGTCATAGGGGGAGGCTTTTTGTCCTTCTTGCATGGGGCCCAGTGTCGTCGCCCTGAGGGTAGGGATACCAAAGATACACTAGATCACAGCGCTGCACAGTAAATTCAAATAGACAAGAGAGGGCACTCCGCTGTACTGCCTGTTTTCCGTCCACTACAAGATGGCGGCAATTCGAGTGGCTACAAAGCGCTGCGCCATTGAAGATGTGATAGTCTCTTTCAGAAATGACGTGGATTTTCTTGGATTCGCAGCCATATTGCTTTCTTCCCATATGCATGAAATCCACACATTCAGTTAAAATATGTTTTACTGATAGGCAGCAATTGGATGCCTTAAATTAGGGAGGATCTTCCCTTGGGTCAAAAATGGAGGTAAATGGTGAAAAATGGGAGGGTGACTGGATTTAGATGCATTTTGTTATGCTACAAATGGCTTTTTAATGTCTACGAAATTGAATGAAACTTTTTTTTTTCCGTGTCCGTTTTTGATACTGTAACTTTATGTCCGACTGTCGATCTTACGATATCAAATCATTTTTTTTTAGATTAGACTAGAGCATTATTTTATGCCCAAGAATTGAGGGTCGAGTCGATTACCTGGCACCCAGGAAAGGTTTCCCTTCCTCGTTGAAAATGCGATACATGAAGTCTGTGGTGAGGTTCTGATTGGCGTTCTCGTTCCTAGGGAAAATGGCAGAGAATCGAATCTATTTTAGCTTTGAGTGGGGCCAAATGTTCGCATCAATTAGTCAAGTGGAGTGTCTGTTCCTCACGTTCACATGGTCTTAACACATACTATAGAATATCGTTAGGGGTCACAATGGACGGACAGACAGACAGACAGACAAACAGACAGGCCCGCGGGCCGGCAGATGTCAGACAAACAGACAGGCAGATCGACGGGTACACAAACAGACAGGCAGAAAGGCAGGTAAAACGACAGACGGATAAGAAGATAGATAAGCAGATAGACACAGAGACAGGCAGACAGAGTGAGAGACTAATGGGTGGACGGAAGGAAAGAGAGATTGGCGTGTGGAAGGGAGGAAATAGATAGATAGATAGAGAGAGAGAGAGAGATAGATAGATAGATAGATAGATAGATAGATAGATAGATAGATAGATAGATAGATAGATAGATAGATAGATAGATAGATAGATAGATAGATAGATAGATAGATAGATAGATAGATAGATAGATAGATAGATAGATAGATAGATAGATAGATAGATAGATAGATTTTTTTAAAATCATTTTTACCCTTGTTAAAGCCCATCTCTCAACTTCCTCTCCCACGCCCTTGACACCCTTACCTGATCACTATGCCATATTGTAGTCCCGAGTGTAGTAGCTTGTTCTTCAGGCGTTGACAAATACTCTGGAATGGGAAAGTTCAGTATTAACGAGGGAAATAATTTAGGTAACAATCACATCCAGCATGCTGAGCGTTTCACCAGAAAGGATTTAGGTAACAATCACATCCAGCATGCTGAGCGTTTCACCAGAAAGGATTTAGGTAACAATCACATCCAGCATGCTGAGCGTTTCACCAGAAAGAATTTAGGTAACAATCACATTCAGCATGCTGAGCGTTTCACCAGAAAGGATTTAGGTAACAATCACATCCAAATGGTTTAGCAGTGGGCTGGAAAGGATATAGGTGACAAATCACACTCAATGGGCTGTGTGGCGCAAGGGAAAGGACTTAGGTAACAAGCACACCTAACGCTCTGAGCGGTGCAGCGGAGCAGTCAGGGGCAACAAATATGAACAAAACTACTATATAGAAAGTTCTTTGGACTCCAGGATAATCGAAATTTTATTTCCCTTTCATACTTTTTATAACTTGGGCAGAGCTAGAGAAATCACCAAAAACGCAGAGTTACCTCATAGTTTACCTCAAATCATCGGATTACAGACCCAAAAAAATGAGTTCAAGATCAACCGCACGAACATCAATTTGAAGATGTTTGAATTGTTTTGTACATAGTAGTACTCTCTTCCCTCTGTCCCTTTAGCCTCGCCCCTTCAACAAAAAAAAATACTTTTCAAACTAACTTTAGGTGCGATACAAAACATTATATGAACCTTGAGTTAAGATTGAGGTTTGGGGTGGTTTTCTCGTAGGTATACTTGGAGTTCGAGTTTGTAGAAAGCGCGTCCACATAATGACGGTCACATTGTGCTAGGAAAAAGTAAGACGACAGACAAAGTGTAATAGAACGATGTGACGTAAGAAGGCCCTACCAGAAGCGCCCGCTAACCATCTACCTGACAGGTATACAGCAGAATATCAGTTGAGATATAATTATGTAGAACCTGTCATAGGAAGGGAGAATGAAAGAAGGTCAAGGTCGCTCACCTGTATGTCTCGCACTGTAAAAGGCTCTTCCTTGATGAATGAGTGGTCTGCCCCCGAGGCAATGGCGGCCAGCGTTGCTAAACAACCACAGTTGTCACCGCCCACTTCAACTACATTAATGATTTTCTGGATGCTGAAGGCTGACTGCTTGAGGTCGTCACAAGCCTTGAAAAGACACAGTGGAAATAGCTAGAGGTGACAGAGGAGGAAGTCTGAACTGGGATAGAAGGTACTCTGTAAGAAACAGAAGTTATATGAAAACATTGAAATAAGATTCCTCCTCTGGGAATTGAAATTCCTCCCCGGGCAGCCAAGTGTCTCCCGTTTCGAGACCCATCGCCTCAAACTTTTGCTTATCCTGACATCGCAGTCTCAGTGTACTGGTTTCAACGGCACAAACACATACTTTTTCAAGATAAGAAATCACCGCTAGCGTTGAAACAAGAAACTATTTGACCAATGTGTTCTCTCATACGGATGTCAAACCTGGCCCCGTACAGAACAACTAACCAATGAACCCGGAACAGCACAAAGAGCCACGGAAAGGAAGCTGCTGAATGTAAAACTACACGATGAAGTGCTATGCTGTGAAATAAGAAAGGTGGCAGGGATCACAGACATAATTATTAAAGTTTGTACTCGAACAGAAATGGAAATGGGCAGGACACGTGATTAGACATGAAGGCACGAGATGGACGAAAAGATACCGAATGCTGAGCGGCAAACAAGAGCTGGGAGGAGATCTAGAGGAGGACCAGCAAGAAAATGGCAGGATGACATCAGAAATCATGAAGGTACAACATGACAGAGACAGGCAGAGGACAGAACCAGGTGGCAAAAGTCTACGGAGGGCTGTATCATGCAGTGGATGAACAACGCCTAGAAGAAGATCATGATGATGATGATGATGATGATGATGATGAAGATGATGATGATGATGATGATGATGGTGAAGATGATAATGATGATGTGCATAATCAGTTTTATGGTAAACGTCAGCGTGGGTGTATGTTTTGTTTCCTCGTTTGTTGTCGTCGTTGGTGTCGTTTACCTTACAGATTTGATTGAGGGCGGTGTCAACTCCAACACAAAAGTCACATCCGGGCACGTTGTTGGCGATAGTGGCAGGGACCACGTTGATGGGAATGCACAGCTCAGGGTAGGTGGATCTGGCCTTAGACAGCTCGTAGGCGCTCTGGAATGCCTGGTCAGGGACAGAGGCAAGCTCAGACAGAGCTCGCAGTCACGTAACATAATTATGCATACATTCATCCACGAACGGACAAACAAGAAAGAATGTTGATAGCGGCGGGTTGACTAATTTGTATATGTGTATACTTTTTCAATCCCATTTGGGAAATTTGCCCTAGTGTCATTGTTGCCCAGTTACAACTGGAGCAGACACGTCGTCGCCACAGTGCAGCGCCGGTCGGCGTTTTTTGTTTTGTTTTTTTTTTTTGGAGGGGGGGGGGTGATAAGAATAACTTTTATTTACATTTGCCCCTGCCTATTCTTCTCGATTTCAAAATGCCAAGGTATCTTTAACATGAGCAACGTGCATACGCGCTCTCCGAGTTTTTCGTCCTTGTCCGAGAAGACTAGGTGTTCGACCCCTACCTACCATAGGATCAGGGACAGGAAAATATGAGAAAAACCCAAAAATTCTAACATGCCTGCACCGATCAGGATTCGAACCCGATACCTCCGGCCTGAGAGGCGAGCACCTGGCCTCTAGACCACCTTTAACAACTTTTTCCGAAGAGTGGAAAAATGTCCACATTATCCTTAAGTTTTGAATTTCAATTTAAGTTTGAATTTATGAAGAATGTGCAGCATGAGGCACGTCAGCCAGCTTGAAGCATGGGAGGACAAAATACTATACAGGTTGTTGCAGATGTAGACCCAGACACTACCACTATCAGCAGCAGCATCAACCAGTCACCAGCAACAGCGATAGTCTAGACAGTCAGAGGGGAGAGAGAGAAAGACAGAGACAGAAAGTTTGGAGAAAGCACGTCTATACGATAACGACGATAAGCAAGACGATAGACAGAATATAGCAGAATGATAGGACAGAAGGAGATCCTACCAGAAGTGCCCACTAACCACGCGATGAGAGAGAAATCTGAAGAGAGGGAGGAGAGAGACAGAGAGACAGAGAGGAAGAGAAGATAATCTGTGAAGTCCAAACAACCAGAGGACAATTAATGTGAGTTGGGTGGACAGAATGAGTTTGTCTCCCTAAGATTCCTGATGTTTCAGGATGTCGGTATTTTGTTGCACAAGATCAGGTGCCACAGGTGTATTTTGTCTGTATAACTTACCTCAAACCCACCTACAATGACAAGTCCAGAGATCTGGTGCTCTCTCAGTTTGCTGGCGACCACTCGGATATCACAGTCCTCGGCAGTTTTCCTGGCACGGAAAAAAACAACAACGAAGATCGGTTGTGACGCTGTTTCTGGAGCACCAAGTCTTGGTTCTTCCTCACTTTGAGCCCTCTGTGTGTGTGAGACAGACAGACAGACAGACAGACAGACAATTTGGATTGTTGTCACGCCGCTCTAAGCCAGAAAACACGAACCCACTTTAGCCTGTAGGTTTCCGCTGCTTAGTCTGTTCTTGTTTACATTTTGAATAATTGACTTTTTCAGGGTAGTGACACAAGACATGACGCCAGTGCGAGAGAAAGGGGGGGGGGAGAAGAAAGAGAGAGAGAAACAGTGAGAAAGAGAGAAGGGAAGAATAGAGAGAGAGAAACAGAAAGAAAGAGAAGGTGAAAAGAGAGACAGAGAGAAACAGTGCAAGAGAGAGAATGAGAAGAGAGGGAGAGAAACAGTGCGAGAGAAAGGGGGACATAGAGTGCAAAAGGAGAGATGAGAAAGAATGAGAAAGAGAGAGAAACAGTCAGAGAGGGAAAGGGGAAAGGGAGAGAGAAAGAGTGTCTGGGCTGCATGTGTGTAAGAGAGAGTTGGGATGACAGACCTAAAACAATACACATTTACCAGAAAGTTCCGAGCAATGACCCGCCTTCCGCCGTCCAGTAGTTGACGTCATTCCACGTGACAGTTTGAACCTATCGGTACACAGGAAATGGACATTGTCCAGTTAGAAATTACACGGATCTATACGATTCCAGCATTGTCGAGTTGGACGTTAAGCACATTTCTAGCACTATTGAGTTACAGGTAGTAACGAACTAATTAATGTCTAGAGGTTTATAGCAGTGTCGCGTTATCCACTCGGGGCTCTGGCACCATAACTTTTCATTGGAGTCAACGCCTACTCCAATGACGTCACAGGTCCCCACTGAAAGGATCCGACACTGGAGTCGACCCTGACCTCGAGGAAGTGACGTCACGACCCCACGACTTCCCTAGTGTCGACTCCGAGACCCCCCGACTCCCGCACTGACCCTGAGAATTTGCATGAGGCAAAGCTGAACAGTCAAACTTTAATTGGCTGTCTCCTGTCTGGTGCGGGGCACTGGTACGGTACTGTAGTGTCGGGGGCGGGATGGTGGGGGGGGGGGGGGGGGGGGGAACACAGAACTAATTCTCTAAATATTTTTAAAATTTTGTGTATTAATATAATGTGTACACGTTTTAAATTTATGCAAATTAAGCAGTGGTAATGAGAAGGAAAACTAGTGCTGGCACCGGTACCACATCCTGGTTTCGGAATCGCAAGGCGAAGGTCAGTAGCTAGGGAGTCGACACTGGTGTCGGAACCGTGATCCCTTCACTATTACCCACACGATAAGGGTCACAGGGTACTGGGAATAAGCAAGACGACAGACAACACAACAAAACGACAGGACGGGAAGGAGACTCGACCAGAAGAGCCCACCAACCCAACTGAGAGACCTCGCCCACTAAAGCTGAGTTTTCATGTGTACGGAAACGGAAAAGTCAAAACCCCTTTTAGTAGTAAAATAGAAGAAATAGACCGTGTTTTCATGTGTACGGAAACGGAAAAGTCAAAACCCCTTTTAGTAGTAAAATAGAAGAAATAGACCGTGTTTTCATGTGTACGGAAACGGAAAGGGCAATGGAAATGTCAAAAATCCGACAAATAGTAAAAGGAAAGAGTGTTTCTATGTGTACGGAAACAGCATGAAAAAAATGGTATTTCACTACTTGAAGGCTTTTTCGACGTTTTCGTTGCCGTTCCCGTTTCCGTACACATGGAAACCCAGCTTTATTCTCATATGCGACGAAACGCCGTTTCCGTACTCATAGAAACACTCTTTCTTTTATCTACTTGATCGATTTTTTACTTTTCCGTTTCCAGAGTACACATGAAAACCCAGCTTGCGTCAAGGCAGACAAAATAGACCTGACTGAGTGCGCAATAAACATAACGATTAGTGCCTTTATGTGAGTTTGTTGTGTCCAGTGTTTCCAACGTAAGGGGTGAAACAGACCAAAGCCGGTGTAGGCGCCGGGCCGATGCCTCGCCGCCCATAAATCTTGCTTCACGCTAGCTAGCACATTATAGGCATTGCCCGCTGGATCCCGTTGGGTCGCGGTGTGGGCAGTACCTGCTGTGTCAGTGTGAAGCAAAATTTATGAACGGCGAGCCACCGCTTTGACGTCTCCACCAGCCTTGGTCTGTTTCACCTCTAAATCTGAGTTTTCATGTGTGCGGAAACGGAAACATTAAAAACCCACCAAGTAGTAACAAAAAAAGAGTGTTTCCATGTGTGCGGAAACGGCGTTTCGTTATACAGGATAAAAAAACAGATAAAGATCTACAGTACCCTGTCACGGAGCAAGCCGTCCCAGCTGTCGTAGATGAAGACGGGCCGGTATCCTTTGGTGACACACACGCCAACAAACCCGCGGGCACAAGCGTTCATGCCACAGGCTGGGTGGCCCACGTGAATCATCCCGATGCGATATACTTTCTGTGGTGACGGGGGACCCGGGGCAGGAGAGAACAGGGGGGCAAAGATTATCAATTTGTTGAAAAGTGACATACCAAACATCAGCCTAAGTCTAAAAGAGAGAGAGAGAGAGAGAAAGACAGAGTGGGAGAGACAGAGAGTGTGTGTGTGTGTGTGTGAGAAAGAGAGAGAGCGCTAGTGTGTATATGTAGGTGCAAGTGTGTGTGTATGTGTTTGTAGGTGGGGGAGACACCTAGAGTGAGTCTGTGTATAGGTGTGCGTGTGTATGTAGGTGAGAGAGAGAGCGAGAGCTAGTGTGCGTGTAGGTCTGTGTGTGTGTGTATGCAAGTGTGTGTTTCAGACTAAAACTTTGACAGAGGTCCGCCATAATGCAGGGAAGGGTCAAGCATGTCAATCACTTTCTAGCATCAAATTATTGAATAAAATAATTATGCTTTAACTGTTTATCTGAGTCATAACTTCGTGCCACTGAGAGTTTCCTTTGATCAGCGCCAAATTGAAATTAGGCGAAGAATAACGCGATGCACAGTGGGAAATGTTGTTGGTGGTTGTTGTTGTTGTTGTTGTTTTTGTTGTTGCTGTTGTTGTTATTGTTTGGGGGGGGGGTGGAATGTCACCTGTGAAACTTTTTGTTTGGAGCATAATGACTTTTTCCTCAGCGCACCCTATCGGGTGTTTCACTCTTCAGCGTATTATAATTTTCACTCAGTTGGCGACCTTGTTTGTTCTATCTGCGTCTGGCGATCTTTTAGTACGTAGAAAAAGTATATCAAATGCATACTTTGACACGTGGTCAAAATGCTTTGTCACACTTATCGACCTGTTTAACGGTTCCAGATTATTCCGATTCCTTATCATAATTTTAAGTTTAAGATTTTATGCATTGTGTTTAAATGCCTCAATCAAAGCTCACCAGAATATCTTTCAGAGCTCATTGAAAAATACATTCCACCCAAAACCTTGACATCAGCAGAAGCAAATTTATTAGTAGTGCCCAGATCAAGAACAATCATGGGAGAAAGAGCTTTTTCGGTGTGTGCACCTAAATTTAATGTGGAACGTCTTGACTGATCATGTGAAACATTCAAACAGCTTGATCCAATTCAAAAGAAAACATAAAACAGCGTTGTTTACCAAAGCGTATACGCAGGATATGTAACATTCTTGAGACAGTGATTATGTATAGGTTGATGAAAATGTGTGTTGTGTGACTGAGAGAACTGTTAGGCGCTTTAGAGCACTCTTCTGTGGAATCAGGCGCTATAAAAATGACGACTTATTATTATTATTATTATTATTATTATTATTATTATTATTATTATTATTATTATTATTATATTATTAGTATTATTATAATAGTGAAGCAGCAAAATGTTCAATGGCGAATTTTTCAGTTGTGCAGAAAGTGGAGCAGCTGGAACAAACAAGAGCCAAAGTCCTCTAACATGTTTTCCCACACTATGTCGAGAGCCGAATTTATGCATTTAAGGTAAATAAGCTATAGCTTAGGACCTCAAATTCCCAAGGGGCTTCGTAAAATTTCAAATCCTTCTGAATTATCTCAAGACTTTTTTAAAGGCATATTTTCTAGTCCTGGTGAGGAAAACTTCGGGTTTTTTACGTATCCAAGTAGCATTTTTGTTGGGTTCAGCCATTTCACAGTCCTGCACCCTGTTAACACTCGCCAATAGCGCTTCTAAAGCTTCCTCTAGCTTTAGGCTTCACCAAGTGTAAATCCGGCTATGTTTATGTCGTTGCATTACAGAGAAACAGTTTGATGTTTGTTTCAATGACTTTCCTGAACGATGAGCTCCGGCACAGTTGTGAAATTCATCCTTTTGTTTGCGGTGTTTTAAAAAATTCCCATTGCCTCACAAAGTTGTGTTTTTGTGTGTACCGGTAAGGAAACGGACGTGGCAAAAGAAACGTCAAAAAATCGGTCAACCGGTAAAAAGAAAGAATGTTTCGATGCCGTCTCGTACACATGAAAAGATTCTTGTCTCTTTATTCTCTACTGAGGGGTTTTCGACGTTTCCGTTGCCGTTTCCCTTTCCGTACACAAGAAAACCCAGCTTAACTTGTGTTCCAGGCCTACGGGAGTTTTAAATCTGTGCAGCCGCTGTCTACTTTTGTGGACGGCGTCGTATTCGCAACACAGATTGTTTGGTTGGCAGCTTCATAGCGAGTGTGATGTTACTTGGTGTTGACATTAATTTATTTACCTGGAGACTTTTACACACAACAACCAACTTGTTTTCCAAGGCCAAAGTGTTTCTTTATTCGACTGAGAGAGATGATATTGTTGTGCAGACAAGTGGACAGGCATGGACAAGATGGGTGGAAGAAGAAGAATGGAGATCATTGGCAGAGGGGGCTACATCCTGCAGTGGACGGACAAGGCACGACAAGACACGACAAGACACGACAAGACACGCAGACTCATACAACACAAGCGCCCACAAGAGCGCGCACGCACACACCACACACACACACACACACACACACACACACACACATACACACACACACATACACACTACTCACTTTATTCTCCTTCAATAAGACTGGGTGTGTAATGACTTTGTGCAGCATCAGATACATCACCAGATTTTGGAAAATGGTCCTGACCAATCAGTAAAACAGAACTGTCGATCGGCTGTTGGTACCTCGTTTAAACCAAACTTTGAATTAAGTTTTAACGAGGAACCAATAGTCGACTGACGGTAATTCATATCTATGCAAAGGCG
The DNA here is from genome assembly GCA_963931925.1 of Onchidella celtica. Taxonomy (NCBI): domain Eukaryota; kingdom Metazoa; phylum Mollusca; class Gastropoda; order Systellommatophora; family Onchidiidae; genus Onchidella; species Onchidella celtica. Next base: position 23,269,514 of record OZ007576.1, on the reverse strand, counting down.
TGCAGAAAGGGTGGTAGAGGGGGCCACCGGCTAGGGCGTCCATTTCAGGGAGCAGCCAATCAAAGAGTGAAATTAAGATTAAGTTTTTTGAAACATGTCTGAGGCCTTCCATGTCGCAGGAGCGGCTAATTTGACTTTTCTCAACACTGGAAATTAATGCCTTCCAGTTAAGTAACAAATGAAGTCGTTCAGGAGATCTCATTTGGGACACCGAACTCAATTAATGTGACTGATTTATATTTAACTTGAAAAAAAAAGTTATTTCATCTGTTTTTGCATATTTAAAGGGCGTTTTTCTTGCATTTCTCAGTACGAGGCCCTATACTTGAGCCTTGAGGCATGCAATCCAGAAATTGGCCCCCGACATCACCAAACCTCTGCACGCCATTATATCTACAGGTAAACGCTACTTTATGTGTGTGGTCCAAGATGTCTTCAGTAGGTTTGGGCGTCTCTCATACTCTGATATAAAACATTTTATTGCCAGCTGTGTGCGATAGTGGAAATTGCACCCACAACAAAAGGTACAGTCAGGTTCCATCCGACAAGGCACTATGTTGATCATTATATCATTGACGCGTCTCGAAATTCCAAGAAAATTTTTACCACAAACAAAAAAGTCCTTGTGTTTGAGACACAAGTGTTTCAGTGCGTGGTCACTGGTTGATTCTTCGTTAATTTTTGGGCTACGGATCTGCGTGGTCCGTTCTGATTTTGATAGAAATGGTTTATCCCAAATGACATTCTTACACTTCGTGTGTCTCTCGCCCTCTCGTTCTCTCTCTCTCTCTCTCTAGCTATCTCCTTCTCTCTCTCTCTCTCTCTCTCCCTTTCTCTCTCTCTCCCCCTCTCTGTGTCTCTCTCTCCTCTCTCTCTCCCCCTCTCTCTGTCTCTCTCTCCCTCTCTCTCTGTCTCTCTCTCCCTCTCTCTCTCTGTCTCTCTCTCCCTCTCTCTGTCTCTCTCGCCCCCTCTCCCTCTCTTTTTTCTTTCCCTTACAACGCGCTCTCTCTCTCTTTCCATCCCTCTTCTCTCGCTTTCCTACCCTCCTCCCCTATCTCTCCTTCGGTCCCCGTCCTTCTCTCTCTTTCTCTCTCTTTACGTCTCTCCCTCTTTCTTTTTCTCCCTCTCTATCTCTCTACTTCTACTACTATTCTCTCTCCTTCCCACTCTCTCTCTGTCTCTGTGTTTCTCTCTCTCTTCCTCTCTCGCCCCCTCTCTCTCTCTCTCTCTCTTTCTTCTTTCCCCCATAGCTCTTTCTCTCTCTCTCTCTCTCTCTCTCTCTTTCCGTCTATCCCCTTCTCTCGCTTTCCTACTTCCCTCCTCTCTCTTTCCTTCTATCCCCTTCTCTCGCTTTCCTACTTCCCTCCTCTCTCTTTCCTTCTATCCCCTTCTCTCGCTTTCCTACTTCCCTCCTCTCTCTTTCCTTCTATCCCCTTCTCTCGCTTTCCTACTTCCCTTCTCTCTCTTTCCTTCTATCCCCTTCTCTCGCTTTCCTACTTCCCTCCTCTCTCTTTCCTTCTATCCCCTTCTCTCGCTTTCCTACTTCCCTCCTCTCTCTTTCCTTCTATCCCCTTCTCTCGCTTTCCTACTTCCCTCCTCTCTCTTTCCTTCTATCCCTCTCCCTCCTCTCTCTTTACTTCTCTTTCTCTTTTTCTCCCTCTCTCTCTGTACTACTACTCACTACTACTACTACCTCTCTCTCTATCTCTCTCTCTCTCTCTCTCTCTCTCTCTCTCTCTCTCTCTCTCTCTCTCGCTGATGTTCCTCACTGTTAGGGCCAGGCTACCTCAGCCCTTGAACCGCTGGAATGTAGAATTTGTCCATTGTCGTGGATGGATAAATGTGAGATTCTGCTTGAAGGAAGGAATGAAATAGGTAGATGAGAAAGAAGACAGAAAATAGCACGTGAATAAATGAAATAGATGGAGAAATCAGAGTCCAGGTTGGGGTAAGTGGAGGCGGGGACATGGACTACAGGTTTTTCAGTGTTCAAGTCTACAGCTGTCTTTGTGTGATAGGTTAGGGGAAGTAAACGATTGAATAATTTGCCACAAATGGATGACGTACCTCCCTCGTAGGTTGACGACCTCATCAAAATCTTTCTCCGCCATGTAAACACCGACTTGTCTGGTCTGAACAAGACAAAAGATCATGTTTTACATTTTACATGGATGGATAGATGGATGGATGTTTATTTCCTGCTTTTAAACTTGACCACCCATGTGTTTTCCTTACCGCTGAAGAGTTTTGCAAGCTGGTTCATTTTTTCAGTGCTTTTACATTTAAAATCAGTCGGTTTGATACGTTTTCTTCTAGCTCAAGACTGCTAAAAGGACATACAGATCATTTTGTAGATAAGATAGATAAAATAAGAATTACTTTATTATCCCATGAGAGAAATTCTCTTTCGTGGAGTGTTGTGTTGTTGTTTTTTTAGCCCATGCATCTTACACACGTCTTGTGCATCATTACATGAACAAATTGTAATTCAATACTCAATAGCAGGCATACATACCTATGCAGGGAGCGATGGGGGAAAGAAACAATAGTCATGACATATTACTGGATACTTGGAACGTTTTCATTTCTTTGTGAGAATGTAAAACTTCGTTGGAAATATTTCAGAAAGATTTGGCGATTGTCAAACACACTGTAATGCCCCACTTCTCAGAAAACAAACCAAATAAAACTAAAAGCAGTTTACATCTTGGACTGCACGTATCAGGAACTCAGGAATTCGACTAGAGAACAAACCGTCACTGCTCTTCGAGAATGGCATAGGTCATTTTTGACACTTTTGTCAAAGTAAGACTGTCTCTTCTCCTGTCATCATTTGATGTCTTATGGCATTATGATTATATCGGAGTATTACATTTTCCTACTAGCGCGTTTCTTTTTCTATAATATAATCTGATAGCCCTCGTGCTCAGAAATGCAGTGAACCGCCAATTGCCTTTTTGCATAAGTTTGACATATGCCATTATCGTAGAGCAGTGGCGATTTTGATTTGAACGACTGAGTTCCCGTACGTATTAATTATACTAGAGAGACCTTTGAATCTATATGGCCAATCAATAGACATAGTGTTGATGTAGCCAATAGGCCAGTTTTACTGGAGAAATACTGTAATTAGCAACGTTCATGAGATTTTGTATAACGATTGTCTGATTGGTCCACAACAAACCACAGACCTGATGTAAACGGCGTCTCTCCAAAATTTGCATCCATGTTGTTTTGTTGTTTTTTAATTTCATCCCAGTTCTGGAGTCACACGGTGGTGGTTGGACAACAGTTACTAGAAAGGATAATGGCAGAGATGCTGAACTTACCGTCTCTACAGCTTTCATCAGAGGTGTTCTGACGACGTCATTCCCATCTAAAGTTATCACACAAGCGGGTGTGTGCACGTCTGACTCCATCAGGGCCAACACAGCCTCGGCCCCCATTCTGGTACCCTGGAGGTGGGGTAGGGGGGGGGGGCGGAGAATAGGTTTGTGTGAGTGAATGAGTTGATGAATGGATGGATGGACAAATAGATGGATGGATCCATGCAATATGATTAAATGGAAAGATTAATGGATGATGGATGGATGGATGGATGGGTGGGTGGGTGAGTGGGTGGATGGAATAGTTGGTCAAACGGTTGGATGTATGGCTGGCTGGCTGGCTGGATGGATGGATGGATGGACGGATGGACGGATGGGTGGACAGATGGATGGATGGATGAATGATGGGTGGATGGATGGATGGATTGATGGATGTATGCATGAATGGAGAGAAGCATGGCTGGATGGACCAGACATACCAATAGCCGATCAAAAGCCGATGTGTTCCCTCCTCTCTGCACGTGACCCAACACTGTCACGCGCACGTCCATCTTCATACGCTCAGCCAGAACCTGGACACAGTGGGAGACAAAGAGAAAATTAATGCCTGCCTGTCCAGAATGTCGTGGAGTTGACAACACCGCTTGTTCACCCTGTCAAACCTTTAACTTTCAAGATGTACTGAACTAAGGAGATATGTTTAAGCTATCTTAAGTTCCCATTCTTTGTATCTTTTCGTCAAAACCTATGATACTTTAGCTCTCCGAATTCCATCTCAAACTTAGGGTGACCTCAAGTGTGTGCTGAGTTTCCACTTTAGACACGCGGTGACTTTAAGTGTGTCCTGAGTTTCCACCTTAGACTTACGGAGACCTTAAGTGTGTGCTGAGTTGCCACCTCAGTCTTAGGGTGACCTTAAGCATGTGCTAAGTTTCCACCTTAGACTTAGGGTGACCTTAAGTGGGTGCTGAGTTTCCACCTTAGGGTGATCTTAAGCGTGTGTTGAGCTCCCCAGCCCCTGATGTGAAGTTTACCTTTTGAACGTCGTAACATTTGATGGGGTTGCCCTCCCTGTCCATGGCGCCCTCGGCCACCAGCACAATATGTGTCCTCCGTACTTCACCCGCCCGGACTTTCTGGGGAGGAACCAATCAAATAATGAAAGTTAACAGAAGTAAGCAGAAAGAGATTACTTAGAGACAAGGGACGCAAATGGGAAATGGCAATGAGATTACTGCTGAGAGATAAGGCATACAAATGGGGAGTGGTAGTGAGAGGACATAGAGACCCCCCCCCCCCCCCCCGCACCTTCCCCCAACAAAACATACGATAGTCTGTCTCCCTTGCCCATGGCAGGGGCGACAACAATTAAATAAACAAAGTATTTAAATATTTAAACACTTACCGCCCCTGATGTGGGGGATAAATCCTTCCAAGTTACAAGGATCCCCCACTACCCCCCCCCCCCCCCCATGATAGGAATCTCTACCTTTTTTTTTTTTTTCTTGCGCCACCCAAAAGAAAGAAAGAAGAAAGAAACCATAGAAGACATCCATAAGGGAGCCCTACTGAGGGCTAGGAAAGATCGAGGGCCAAGGACCAGACAGAAGAAACAAGAAAACAAGAAAACAAAACAAGGAATGGAGGCACAAATGCCCACGGCAGCGCCACCTCCAAAAAGAAAAATCTACTACCGAGGACATAGAGATAAGGATCGAAAGCTCAATATATAGATGTGTTATAGTATAAACCGATGACAGTGTACACAACATGTGCATCAAACATTGACCAAAGTGGATACAACACTAATAAGATAAGATAAGATAAGATAAGATAAATTTTATTCGTCCTTGTACAAGGAAATTTGTTTTGATCATTGAATACATAACAATACAGTTACAGAAGCAGAAAGTATGATACATAGCGCGCACACACATATATATACACACACACTGATAAATTAACTAAATTAACAAAATTAACAGTGCCCACAATATGCTTCCCTAACCAAAACACATTGACCTGACACGCAGGACATAATTCAACTGTGCACAGATTACGATCAAGATGACGACATTATTGTAACATCCTAGTTGATGATGGAATAAACGATTTAAAGTAGCGCTCAGTTTTAGTTTTCTTTGACAACAGCCTTAAACTTCTTACAGATCTTATATATTCCTTGTTCAGGGGATGTTGGGGGTCATTTATAATAATATTAGCTTTTTTAATACAAGCACCAGTGTACAGCTCATCAAAATATGGCAGATCACAGATACAAATTTTGGATGCTTTTTTAATTAAATTATTGATCTTATTTTTATCTTTTTGTAAGATGTTTCCTCCCCAACAGACAACTCCATACATCAAAACGCTCTGAATAGCCATGGTGTAAAATATTTTCAGAATGCTTTTGCTAACTTTTAAAAAGCGGAGCTTTCTGAGGAAATACATGCGCTGGTTGGCTTTCTTGTATACATATGTTACATGCGCATGCCAGTTAAGCAATGAATCAATAGTAATGCCAAGATATTTGGCCTCTGTGACAATTTCAACCTCTTCATTGTTGATAGTAAGAGGGCAAACAATGTGACTCTGTTGTCCGCCAGACTGTGTTGTTTGTATGTTACATGTAGCAACGTAATTTGCATGGTTGTTGTTATTGCTGTTGTTGTTGTTGTTGTTGTTGCTGTTGTTGTTGCTGTTGTTGTTGTTGTTGTTGTTGTTGTTGTTGTTGTTGTTGTTGTTGTTGTTGTTGTTGTCGCAATGTATTTCTGTATTTGTTTCATATTGTTACAATGCAGAGTTTGTTAGAGGCTTGGGGGAGGGGGGGGGGGGAGGGGGGAGGAGACAGAGCACTAAGATAATAATTCAGAAATATGAGGCGAAATAAAGTTGTAATGCCTGGTTAGTGCTCAGAAAAGGGAAGCGGGAGTGAAAGGAAGGCACTACAACTTTATTTCGCCTCATTATTTTCTCGCAGACAAATATGGATTACGTTCTTTGTGGCTGGTGTGCGGGTTGGGGGGTGGGGAGGAGGCGATAGGGGTGGATGGTATCATAACTGTGCAGATGGTGCTGGTGATGAAGTGGCGGTAGAGGTAGTGTTTCTGATGGTGATTACGTGAAGAAGGGAGAGGTGGTTATCACTGTGATAACAATAAGGCTGTTATTATAAGTACGTATGCACCCCCAGGGTTTTGCGCTAGGGGCTCATACGTATACGTACTATCCCTAACCCTGTCCTTATCCTCAACCCGAAATCTTATCGAATCCCTAACCCTGCCCCCTACCCTTTCAGCCAAAAAACAGAAGGAAAACAAAAAGAAAATCTGAAAGAATACCGTAATTGATTAAGGCTGTTGTTAGGAGTATTTCGGGAGGAGCTCTCTAGCTCTGGGGCCACAAAAAGCTTTAAAATACGTACCCCTAGCGCAAAAAAAAAACGTGGAGGACGTTCGTACTTGTAACAATATCCTAACGATAATTACGGAGACAAGAGTGAACAGAAGACGTGTGCGGTGAGGATGGCTTTGATAATGCTTGTGGCACGTTTGTTTTTAATCTGCCCTAGGAAAGTTAGGAAAGGCAACGACAGAGTGGATCCTCCTGGACGACATGGCCCATGCCCCCTCCGCCCCCACTTTATCCCACCTATCTACCCGATGGGCGAGGGTTCAAGACCCTGGATGCCTTTGTTCCTTCTATTTCTTGGCATTTGTAGTGGTGACGACGCCGGAAATAGTACAACACAAAGGACAGCAATGGAGGTGAAGGAATTTTCTTGCGTGAACAGAGATGGAATTTCATGAAGATGAATGGGATGGGTGGATGGATAGATGAATGGATGGATGGATGGATGGATGGATGGATGGATGGATGGATGGATGGATGGATGGATGGATGGGTGGATGGATGGATGGATGGATGGATGGGTGGATGGATGGATTGTGGCCTCCGTTAACAGTAACTTTCATCTATACTCCTGTTGGTGCGACTCTGTGTCTTTTGTCCATATTTCTAACACGCATAGAACGTTTAAATAACTCGGTACACTGCATAATTTGGTATTTGAATTTTTACTGAGGTTTGCCTGACCTCCTGTAGCTGATCACATAAGTTCTGTTTCCAGTCACCAGGTGGGGGATCCTCAGGGATGAAGATGGCAGAGGCTTCGCTGGTGATGCCAGCCACTAGCGGGAGATACCTGGGGAGTGGCAATGGGAGAACATAGGAATAAGGGACATAATTTGGGAGACAAAGGTGAAAGGACATGGGGGGGGATATGGGACATAACTGAGAATGGTCATGACAGGACACAGAGATAAGAGAGATTGAGTTTGGAGTTAGCACGTCGACACGAGAACGGCCACATTGTGCTAGGGAAAGCAAGACGATAGACAGAATATATAAGAGATGGAGAGGGCGGGAGGAGAGCCTACTAGAAGAGCCACCTACCACCCGCAGGGATAAGGGACACAACTGAGGAGTGACAATAAGGGGACTTAGAGATAAGGGACACAATTGGGGAGTGACAGTGAAAGAACTTCGAGTTTAAAAAAAACAAACAAACCCGGCGCTGCACTGTGGCGACGATGTGCCTGCACCAGTTATAACTGGGCTGCAATGACACTGCGGCAAAATTTCCCAAATGGGAGTAAAGAAGTATACAAATACAAATACAACTGGGGACAATGAGAGGGGCATAGAGATAAGGGACACAACTGGGGAGTGACAGTGAGATCACTTCGAAATAAGGGACACAAATGGGGAATGGAGTGAGAGGACATAGAGATAAGGATCGAAATCTCAATATATAGATGTCTTATAGACCGACGACAATGTACGGACTGTGTTGCTTGCATGTTACACGTAGCAATGTACTTTGCATGGTTGTTATTGTTGTTGTCGTCGTCGTCGTCGTTGTCTTCGTCGTCGTCGTCAGTGTTGTTGTTGTAATGTATTTCTGTACTTGTTTCATATTGTTACTGGGCACAGTCTGTTTGCATATTTCCGTTAATCCTTACTGTATTTTTATTATTATTATTTATTAGATGCCGTATTATAATGGGACACATTTTCAAATTTGTCTGTTTGTGTGTTTGTTTTTCTTTTTCTTTAATTTCTACCGTGAATATAGCAAGTCTTTTCTGTGTTTGGTTTTGTAATTTAGTCTTACCCGCACATTCGTCCCATAATCTCCAACACAAATGCTCTTTTGTGACTGAAAAGAAAGAGAAATTGATGGATAATAATAATAATAATAATATATTGCATTTATATAGCGCCCAACCCCGTCGATGACAAGCTCTGGGCGCTTTAACAAACTCTTACACACACACACACACACACGCATACACAAAAGAAATTCAAAAATATTTACTATTGTTGCTGCCGAAAAACACCTAGCCTAGTTTGTCTGAAAGAAATGGGTCTTCAGATGGCGTTTGAAAGAACCAATGTCATTAATTTCCCTGGTTGTCTTTGGAAGAGTGTTCCAGATGGTAGGGCCTAGAAATGAAAAGGACTTTTCTCCTACAGTGGACAGATTCATTTTAGGTACTTTCAATTTTGTAGTGTCAGATGATGATCTTAGTTGACGAGATTGAACATAGTAATCAGTTAAATCAACTAGGTACGATGGAGCAGTATTATTGACACATTTGTGACAAATGGATGACAATTTGTACATTATTCTTTTCTCGACTGGCAGCCAGTGCAAACTCTGCAGAAGTGGCAGTGCTGAATCTCTTTTCTTTTTCTTCAAAACAAGTCTCGCTGCATTGTTTTGAGCAATTTGGAGTTTTCTAATATTTTTTTGTGAAATTCCAGCCAAAAGGGAGTTGCAATAGTCAAGCTTTGAAAGTACAAAAGAATTTACTAAAACAGCCGCAGTTTCAGTTGAAATAAGATGTCTGATTTTACCAATTTTCCAGATTTCCATGTATAGAATACGAATGAGGTGACTAACCTGAGATGACATAGAAAGATTTGAATCAATGTAAACCCCTAGGTTTTTTACTTTTTTTGAAATTTCTATTGAATTAGTGCCAATTATCATCTCAGTTCTGTCCACTTCTTGCAGAACCCGCTCACGGCCTAATAAAATAACCTCAGTTTTATCCTCATTTAGAGCCAGTTTGTTTTGGTTCATCCAGCTTTTAATTTCTGTTATACAGTTTCCAGCCTGCTGCAGAAGGCTGTCAACATCGCATGGCAAGGCAGAACTGTAGAGCTGGGTATCATCAGCATAGAAATGGTATTGTAAATTAAATTTCTTTATTTCATGTACAAGTGGAATAGTATAGATATTAAACAAAATAGGACCAAGCACTGAGCCTTGTGGTACGCCATACTGAAGCGCATAAGAAAAAGATCTTATTTTGTTGGTTACAACAAATTGGTGGCGATTTGACAGGTAAGATTCGACCCATTTAAGGGCGACCCCTCTGATTCCAAACGATGTTTCTAGCCTTCTGAGCAGGATTTCGTGATCGATGGTGTCGAACGCTGCTGATAGATCCAACAAATTTAGCAGAGTAATATTTCCAGAATCTGCCTTTACTAATATGTCATTCATGATTCTTAATAGTGCAGTTTCAGTACTGTGGTTACTTCTGTAAGCAGATTGAAATGGTTCCAACAGGTCATTATTTCTCAAATGACACATTAATTGTTGTAATATCACCTTTTCAAGGATTTTTGAAAGAAAAGGAAGGTTTGAGACGGGTCTATAATTTTTCAACATGTTTTGATCAAGAGTCGTTTTTTTCAAAAGTGGTGTTACCCAGGCTGTTTTAAAATAATCAGGGACAGACCCACTTAAAATAGAGTTGTTTATTATTTTTGTAATAGTTGGAACCAGTTCATCAATACAAGATCTAACCAAAAATGTAGGAATAGGATCGAGGTCACAACATTTTGATGGCGATGCCATGATGATAGATTTTACAGATTCATTCGACACAACACCAAAAGTGTCTATAGGATTTCCCTGAAACTCATCAAAATGATCAATGGCATCAAAACTGTCAAGATTTTCTCGGATAGTTGTAACTTCTTTATCAAAATAATCAGCAAAAACATTGGGCAACAATTGTTCTCGTAATTTGTGGGTAGAGGTGTTTCCTTTCTTTTCCCTGTGAGTTCATCACAAATACTAAAAAGTTCCTTACAAGATGTAGAATTTTGAAGTTTAGTGACAGAAGTCTTTTTTTGCAAGTTTAATAACACATTTCCATTTGTTCTTCTGGTGTTTGAAAATGTCCTTGTGGACTGTAAGACCTGTCTTTAACCATTTCCTTTCTGCTTTGGCTGCTTTGACATCTAGGGTGTACCATGGAGCGAACGGTCTGTTGGAGATTGACCTGGTCTTGATAGGTGCATGACGCTGTAGTAGATCTTGCTGGATGTTATTATAAGATGTGATGTCGCCTTCAAAGTTCTCGAGAGCATTGGCCATTTCCGTCTTGAAGGCATTGATGTCGATACCTTTTATGTCTCTGGACGACACAACTTTTTTGATGATATTTGGCTTTGCGAAATCAATATCGAGTACGATGGTTTTATGATCCGAAATGAGTTTTTCTAGGACGGCGGTGTTGGTGAAGGTGCTCAAGGTTTGTTTGATGATCACTAAATCTAAGATGTGACCAGCTCGATGAGTTGGACATTTGATTATCTGAGACATGTTGCATTGGTCGATAAGTTCTTTAAGTCGTTTTACTTCAGATGATGTTTCAGAATCAAAAAGAAAATTAAGATCACCCAAAAGAACAGGGTATCCTTTCTCGCAGGTTAAGCGTGGTAGGAGAACTTCAAGTTCACTCAGAAAATTGGTTTTACTGCCTGACGCTCGATAAATGCAGACAAAATGAAAGACTTTGGTGCCAAGATCTAATGATAGCTCCATAATCTCAAATGTTTCAGGTTGGTAGCTAGTTTCCGGTTTAATAACAATTTTTGGTTCAAGTGATTTTCTGAAAATTACAGCGATCCCGCCTCCAAGACGATTTTTCCGAGGAAAAGATTTAATTTTGAAATTAAAAATGGGATAAGTAAGCAAAAAGGACATTGGTGCCGTGGAAAGGCAAAATTGTTTGAAAATAAAGGCGTTTGCAGATGAACACTAACTGACAAAGTTAAAACAGGGATACGCCAAATCACGCCTCACTGACTGTAAACAGCACAGATCTGTCTGCGTTCCACCTGTATAGTTTGGCTGAACAGTAGTAAATATTCCCAACCCTCAACCCCCATCCCCAACCCACCGCTACCCATTCCCTTGTGTATTAATGAAGAATACCTGACAGTTGATGGCACTGGATTGAAGTTCCCGACCATAACGATAATTCCTTTGAATTTTGTACACAGGAAAATAGGATGCTAGGCGTTGGTCATGCGATACTAAAAAGCTCCTTATGAGTGATATTAAGTTGCAGAGAAAGTGTGGATAACAGTCAGTTGCAGTTAGTTTTTTAATGCTGTCCTTGACCCTGACCTTTGAGGGAGTTAAAGTCATATGACACATATGATCCACAAGGTACCAGAAGGTTAAGGACGTTCTCAGGCATTTTATGGTTATTAAAATAAACCATAGTCAATAACAACAACACCAAGAAAACGATTTGAACACGATTTAGATAAGATAATATGATAAGAATCACTTTATTATCCCAGGTGGGACATTCACTCTCACAGAGCGCTTAAAAGCACGTACGTAGTTAGTACATACATCTAAGGCATCAACATAGAAATGTCGTAATTCAATGATTGGAATATTACGTGAAGTAACTTGGCATGGAACTTTTGGTAGAATACGGCACACCTCTAGCCATGTCTTGGTGAGGCGAATTGTGGAGGGCAAAAATGATCTTGCTCATTATGAAACTTGAGGTTTGGCCAGGGCTGGATTAACCATTAAGCCAAAAATATGCACGTGGTTAGGGCACCAAGGGTAGGGGGGGATTTTTTCATCGTAGGATTTATTATGTACCATAATTATAATGCAAAACTGCAAATGGTGCAGCCTAATCAGGGTCCACAAAATGGGGCCCTACAATAAATGGAAGCATTAACGTATTTGCTGGCATACAAGACTCGCTTTTTTTATTTTTAAATGTTTTGTTTATATTTTGAATTACGTGTTACATGTGATATATATGAATTACAGTATCTTTTAAGTGCTTAGGGCCTCTAAAGGTCTTAATCAGGCCCTGAACTTCCGAATATTTCACTGTTTCAGTGTTTGCTCTGGTTTCATGATCTGAACACACACATAATTCACATGACAAAAACCACCACCTGTCATACAGCGACCAGGCAAAGCGTGTACACCAGGAGTTTCCAAATACCTGATATGATGATGAATGGACGATTGACTAAGACAGGGGGATTATAGAGGTGTGCTTTTTGTTAAACTAAATTTACGTATCATGTGATGGCCTGTGCTACCCATTTCTCGTTCTCCTTTGCTGCCTCCTCCTCCGAGTCTCCCACCCCGGTACTGGAATGAGCCGCCTCAGAAGATAACAATGGGACGGGGTGTTGGGAGTGTATGAATATTCGGAAGTCCCACGGGACTAGATAAATTTGAGAACCTAAAAGCTGAAAAAAAGACATGCACAGTGGCGTGTACAAGGAGAGGGGACAGATGGGGCGACGGCGGCGGGCATCCATTTCAGGTGAGGTATCCAATCAATTAGAATTAAGGTTTTTTGGAAATTTGAAATTATCGCTGTCAATTTCTTTGTACAAGCTGCTCTACAATTCCACAATCTGGTGTTTTGATAAGCTAGATCAGAGTAGAGAAGCTGTTGCATGTAGGGCATTTCCATGAAAGTCGTTCACGTATGGTCAAAATTTCAAACACAAAATATCTGTATTTAATTGATACTAGTGCTGATTCGGTGTCTCGATGATGACATTACAGTAGAAATGACTGAACCCACCTCTCAAAAAAAAATTAATTTTACAAATATAAAAATGGTTACTAATAAAATGTTCATATGAGTCTTGGGGCATACAATCAATGAGTTGGCCCTGGCGCATATAAGCGATATACTTCTGCCACACAGTGCGCACGTTAAAGATACCTTGGCAGTTGGAAATCGTGAAGAGCAGATCGTACAAGGCCGCTGCCCGGGCAAAATTCTAAAAAAAAAACGAATCCCTACTACAAGAAGAAAAATAAAAGAAGAAAAAGTGAGGTGTAAATGCCAAGGGCAGTGAAACCTCCTAAAATAAAGTCCTGGACACACTCATAGTGCACAGCGGCGCCCAACAGTTGACCTCTCACCTGACAGCGGTGGTCATGATGCCATCCACCGCCTCCTGGATCCGGTGGAGAGCTGTATCCACCCCGATGGTCATATCGGTACCGCAAAAGTCGTTGTCGATCGAGCCCACCAGACCGACGATGTTCAGGTAGCCGAATCTGTCCAGGCTGTGTTTAGGCAACACTTCTGGGGAAGGGAAAGGGGAGGGGGGGGGGGCAGAAAATATCAAAACCTTCACAGTTTGATCCTGAATAGTTTCCCAGGCATGACCTTGACCTTACACACCCTGGGTCAGCCGACAACATTGAATAACGGAATTATGTCCCTGGTCTCACCAACTCCTGAAATTTTCATGCTAAAAGAAGTTTGACTTTTGAGTTTCAGTTTGGGGTTCAAGGCGCGTCGGCACGATAACGGCTGCTTACGCCTTTCACGGTTACAGTGCGGCTTAGTTTTCCGTTTTCAGATTCTATGAATAAGATCAAAAAAGAGTGAAATTAAAAAATCAAATGGGAAAAAGGCCTGTACTGTAGACTATGCCAATCTGAAACAAATATGCATTTTGTAAATATAATAAATATCCGTTAAATTAACTTGCAGATTTCGGCCTCCTTTAGAAACGAGGGAGGTATTTAAAACCATAGAACTTGACACGTCGCAGCTAGGAAATAACTCAGTTTTAATTTAGTTTTGATGACGTATTTCTGTTCTTTCGACTTTGGCTGTTGTTATAAGTACGTAAGCACCCCCAAGCGTGTTGCGCTAGGGGCACATACGTACACGTACCTATCCCTAAACGCCATCCCCATGTCAACTCTAAATCTTATCGAATCCCTAACCCTGCTGCCCCCTACCCTTTCAACCAAAAAAAACAGGAGGGAAACAAAAAGAAAATCTGAAAGAATAATTAATTAAGGCTGTTGTTAGAAGTATTTGCGGGGGAGCTTTCTAGCTCTGGAGTCGCAAAAGACTTTAAAATATGTAGCCCTGGCCCCAAAAAAACTTCGGGGGACGTACGTCCTTGTAAAAAACTTCTTGGACTTTTCATGCCAGCCAGGAACCCTAGATCAACAGTCGGATTTACCTCAGATATGCTTATAGGGATAACAACGTTCGGACATAGATTACGACATTGGGACGACGTCAGCTTGATGTAGGAAAATCTGCTCCTACGATAGCCCTATTGAACATACAAACATACACATACGCAAATACACTTATAGGCACGCACGAACAAAATCATACGTATATACACAAGCAAACACACACATGAACACTCACCTCAATAAAGTTACATATCTTATCTTATCTTATCTTATCTTATCTTATCTTATCTTATCTTATCTTACCTTTGTCTACCAGTTCACGAATTAAACTGGGCCATTCTTGCCTGAAACAGTTGGCGCCGGTCAGGCTGCCATCACCACCTGTGAGAGGGTGAAGGGAAGGGGTGGCAGAATAGTGTGGTTTACGTCAAAGTTACTGTTGCCTGTGTCTCATTCCGTCTACCTACGGATGTTTAAATTATTATGGTTTTCGGTGGAATGACATAACGAATGTTGAGTTCAAAGACAAAGGCTGTGCATATTCAACATTTTGTCTTAAGTACCGCATATCTCGATGTTATTTCTTGCTTGTTCAAACTCCACGTTTTGCACAAATGAGAAATTCGACATTAAATGTTTGCGGCTTTGGTATTTTTGATAAGTAATTAGAATAAATGGGAACTGTGAAACAGTTTGATAGGTGCCGTGCCACAATGCGTTTCAAACACGTGTCCATGTGTGCATTTGTTATACCACTTCAAATACTGAAAGATCTCCATTTCTTTTCTTTTTTTCTTTTTTTCAGAAAATTGAGATAGAACTGACAAGAACTAAGGTCGTGATTTGTAATCACAACAGTGGTCGAACCCTGGACCTGTAAACAGTCACAGATGGAAGGACAAGAGGTAGGAAGAAAGGATGGAAAAAGAGGTGGAATGCGAGAACGAACCCAGAAGGCATGGGGAAAGAATAAAAACTATAAGCTTAAATGAAGCAGGAAGAAAGTTTAAGTTTGATCAGAGAGTATGTATGCATAGAGAGGTTTCGCTATTAGGCGATTTACACTGCGAGATACTGGAGGCTCCGAGAAACCACTGTTAGTAAAGAGAGGAAAGTAAGTCGCTGCGGTAAACAATACCCGTGTGTGCATGTCCACGGGGCGTAAGAGCTCACAGACGGCTCTAAATATTTTCAATCAGCTCAAAAGCCTGAACAAACCACAGTAAACAGATATGCATACTATCTATGGTGAAGGCGGCCTTTTTCAATTTTTTTTTTTTATCGCAGCGACCTAGTTGCGCAATTGGGCGGAAATGAGATCTTTCTATAAATACATACTCTCTGGTTTGAATTTGAGTTTAGAGCAAGTGCGTCCTCGCGATAACGGTTACATTGTGCTAGGAAAAAGGCAAGGCGATAGATAAGAATAATAATAGAACGTTTGGACAGAAGGAAGACCTCACCAGACGCGTCCACCAATCACCCGCGAGGAAAAAAGAAATCACTCACTGACGCATACAGACACACACACAAACATACATAAACACATGCACATAAACACACTTAAACAAGAGGACCCTATGGCCCATGCCTCTGTGCGTGAGTACCTATAGCAATGAGATTAGTGATGCCGTGGTGGATCAGATTCTGCGCGGCCTTCAGCCTCCCCCAGCGTTCCTTGAAGTCCATACAGCGGGCACTGCCGATGACTGTACCGCCCTGGGGATGGGACAGACGGGAGGGGTTGGTAGGTGGGGGGGGGGGGGGCGAGGGGATCATCAGTATAAATTTCACCCAGAAAAGGGGGGGGGAGAGAGAAACACGGACACGGTGGCCTGGGGGCAAGCTGTTCGTCTCTCATGCCGACGGCACCAGTTTCGATTCCCCGTCGGTGCGGGCATGTTGGTTTTTTTTTTTTTTCAGGGGAAAAAAAATTCTGTCCCTGATCCTATTGTAGGTAGGATCAAGCACCTAGTCTTCCCGGATAAGGCCAAAAAACTCGGAGGGCCTGTGTGCACGTTACACACATCAAAGATACCTTGGCAGTTAAAATTCGAAAAGAGCAGGCCGAACAAGGCCGCCGCCGGGGCAAAATTCTAAAAATCGAATCCCTACCACAAAAACACACAGAAACAAGAACAAACAAACAACAACAAAGAGTGAGGTGTAAATGCCAAGGGCAGCGAACCTCCTAAAATAAAGGCTCACAATGGAAAAAACAACAAACGTGCCTTGCAAACATACCACTCACACTCAAAATAGTACGAACAGAAAATCTGCTGTTTTCTCACGAGGTTGAGTGAGAAAGCGCGTGGACACGATAAAAATCACATTGTGTTAGGAAGGGGGAGGACGATAGACAGAATAGAACAGAACTAGCTGAGGTGCCCGACCCTGCCCGGGATAAATCGGTTTGAATATTAGTTTCAGTTCTGGGCGGTTATTATGGACCTGCTTCATCTTGCCTGTTCCTGTTTATTTAATTTTTGTTTGTTTGTTTTTAAATAAGTCTTACTGCACTGCCTTTGTGAGTTGACACCCTGCGCATCCCGCACAAACAGCATGATTTGCGCACGGGTTAGTGTGTTTGATAGTGAACACAGCGCAGGAAGTGATATTAACGAAACCTTAAAATGGCGAACCATGACTCGAAATAGATCTAAATGATAGCGAAACAATAAATTTCCAATTAAAAAAACTACAAAGATTTGAGACTTCTATTGAAAACTGTGCACTCTTACATCCATTCTGATGTACCATATAAAATTTGAAGTCTGAGTGTTGAGTGGTTCAGAAGCCTTTTGCAACGAAAAATCTCAAGTCCACAAATATATATAGTATAGATGATAGGACAGAAGGAGACCCTACCAGAAGTGCCCACCAACCTACCCCGGTATTCACATGTGTATGGACAAATCATATTGGAGGTTCACAGTTTTTTATCTACATCTTACACATGCATTGTCATCATATAATTATGATAAGAAACCCTGCGGGATTTTGAACAAGTCCGGCCCCTCCTCATACAGCTCGGATTTGCCCAAAAATGTTATAAGTGCCTTCCTGTTGACTTGCAAAAAGTTCTTTTTTACATTTGGAGACTTGAACTGATGCGGAAGTTTTTTGTTTTGTTTTTTTTTTTAGATTGGTTTTCCTGGCTGATTTTGTCCTCGATCCATGTTTTTCACAAACTAATAAGCCAATGACGTCATCACTTCTTGTGATGTGTTCACCTTTGAATATATGCTGCTCAGTGCGCAGATTATTGCCATTTCATGAATGCTGAAGGGATGCGTAAGGCATTGACTTGCAAAGAAGGTGCAGTAAGACCTGTCTAAAAAAAACAACCAGACAAACAAACAACAACAACAATCACAAAATAAACCTAAAGGAACTGGCAAGGTGAATCAGATCCAGTATAATCACCCAGAACTGAAACTAGTAAATAGATTAATCCCGAGCAGGACCGGGTACCTCAGCTAGTATTTTAAAATAATGCAAAACAGGAGGATAGAGGAAAAACTAAAAAGATACAGACAGATAGAGAGAAATCAAAGGAAACATAGAAGTCCACTTACAATATGGATCATATTACCAGTGCTTGACCACGTCCCTTCTTCAATGTTTTTCCCTCCATCTACCATCCCTTGATAGCCCTACAGAATACATGATCAAATCTTTAATTATACAATCTCTTCTACACACCTCACATGTACAAACAAAAAAAAGCACCGAGAGTCGCCGCCACTGGTAAAAAACTCCATTGGCGTTTCCGGGCCTGCGCGGAACTCAGGGGTCTGCCTTTCAGCTGTCCAGACACTGTGCGCTTGTTCATACCACCCTTGTACCATCTCTTGTGCATACCATCTCTGTACCATCTCTTCTGTATACCATCTCTGTACCATCTGTTCTGTATATCATCTCTGTAGCCTCTCTTCTGCATATCATCCCAATACCATCTCTTCTACACACCGACTCTGTACCATCTCCTCTGACAACCATTTCCTCCATCTGCCATCTTCTCTGTCTATCTTCTCTTCCGTCTATCATCTACCATCTCTTCTATCTGCGATCTCTTCCATCTGCCATTTCCTCTATCTACCATCTCCGTCACTTACCATCTCCTCCATCTAATCTCTCCTCCATCTACCATCTCCTCCATCTACCCTCTCCTCTATCTACCATCTCCTCCTTGTACCATCTCCGCTATCTACCATCTCCCCCATCTACCCTCTCCTCCATCTAGTATCTCCTCCATCTACCCTCTCCTCCATCTATCATTCTCTTCTACCTGCCATCTCCTCCATGCGCCATCTTCTCTATCTACCATCTCCTCCATTTACCCTCTGTCTACCATTACCAACTCCTCCATCTGCCATCACATTTGTCAACCAGTCCTGCATTTGCCGTCTATCGGCCATCTGCACCATCTACCACCTCCTCTATCTGATATCTCCTCGATCTGCCATCTCATTTACCATCTCCTCTGTCAACCATCTTTTCCATCTGCCATCTACCATACCTTACGTCAACCATCTCTTCTATTCACCATCTCCTGATCGTTGTACAGAAAACATCAGAAACCATAATAATAGACACACACACCAACAAACACACGTGCAGACACACACACAACATCAGACCTCTTTAATGTAGAAGACCTTACACCCCAGGTAGGTACCCAGACGGAATATGGCTCTGACTGCTGCATTCATACCTGTGGTAGATGAGATACGAGGCGGATGGAGAGATTCAGAGAAAACATGGGGCGAATTATAAGTGTAGTGCCCAGTTAGTGCCCAGTTAGTGCTCAGAAAAGCGAAGCGGGAGTGAAAGGGAGAAGAAAGACTAAGTGATCAAGATCGGGATCGATCCCGGGACTTCTGCTAGCCCACCAACCGTCTTGCCAGGAAAAAGAAAATAAGTCGTTTAAACTCTTTCAGGACGTCAGTGTTAGGGGCTTCGGTCAAATCTGGACGTAATTAATTTTTTCCCACTTTGGAAAAAAAAAAAACAGCATGGTTCAGAAAAACGCTTACAGAAAAAAAGGATTGATAGTAATATAAAATGTTATACATCAAGTAAAAGAGAATTGAATGTAGAATACAATAGAAATCGGTGATGCGTCCTTATGTGTTTTTCTCTGGCACCGATAA
The DNA here is from genome assembly GCA_963931925.1 of Onchidella celtica. NCBI lineage: Eukaryota > Metazoa > Mollusca > Gastropoda > Systellommatophora > Onchidiidae > Onchidella > Onchidella celtica. The sequence continues at coordinate 23,249,709 of OZ007576.1, read as the reverse complement.
ATCGAAGATACGTCTCGAAAGAGTTAACCCTTCGGCCACTCCCTCTCTTCTAAACAAAAAATAAAAGAGACGATAGCAGCGCAACTATCGCTGGGACCAAGCCTTCAACAGGACAGTGGCATGCACCAACTTTATCATTCATTTGTCTGGTCATCAAAACTGTCGTGTTCTGCCTTCAGTCTATCTAAATTTCTGTTCTCCCTTACTGTATTTCTCCAACTCACATACTCATTCATTCATTCTCTCTCTCACTCCCTCACTCATTTTATCACTCTCACTCACTCACTCACCTACTCATTCACTCAGTCATTCACTCACTCACTCACTCACTCACTCACTCACCCACTCACCTACTCACTCACTCATTCCCTCCTTCACTCACTCACTCACTTACTCACTCACTCACTCATTCACTCACTCACTTATTCCTACACTCGCTCAAATAATCATTCACTCAGCCGCTTTCTGCAGCCCTTTTCACCCAAGCCACGGATATTCCATTATGACTTTAATGACTCATGTATCATCAACATTAATCCCCCATCCACCTCCCTTGCGACCGCCCCCCCCCCCCAAAACCGAGCACCCTCACCTCCAACCGTGCTGCTCACGACACCAACACCCACCCCTCACCTCTATGAACCACTTTTTTTATCGCTCCTCCCCGAGCCCCCTCAGTCCCGCCTTGACCTAGCAGTCGTGCTCCGCCCACTTCCCTCCCGATCCCCCCCCCCCAAAAAAAACCACCTGTCCTTCCACAAAGATGCTCACCCTGCGAGTCGCCGCCGCTGGTAAAGACACCGATGGCGTTCCCGGCCCAAGCGCCGACTTCAATGCTCTGCCCTTCAGCCGTCGCCAGCCCCCGTGCTTTAGTCTTGATCCGGGCAGTGCCGGTCTCAAAACTGAGACGTCTTGTCAGCTGCTCAGGGGGGGCTAAAGAATCCATTCTATCGGGCTCTGTGGCCGTCACGTGATTTCAATTTGCTGGAAGATGGCACAGTCTGGACGGGAGAACAGGACAGACCTAGCGGCGAATGCGCGGAAATCATGAACAATGCCGTATTTTACAAATCCAATACAGGGAAATCATTGAATTTTGTACATTGTTCAGCTATCGATGCAGGCCTTAATTGAAGTCACTTATCTCGCGATTATAACAGTTACTTCAATCGCTGGAGGAAAACCCTAGACTTTTTTATAATGTCTGCATGTTGTGTATGTGAGTAACAAATCTACATCATTAATTTATCATTATATCAAGCATTCTTTTCATGCAGTGCGCCCTGGGGCCCACCCTGATCAGTGCACAAACTGTGTGCACGATTTTTCTTAGAAGCGCGAAAAAGGGAGTGTGTCATTTTATTGTATCTATAATCTTTGGCTGCATGCCTGTAAGTCATTAACCCTCTACGTGCCAGCAATGTAGACACATTTTGTAATATGGCTGAAATACATGTAGGCCTACATTTTAATTGCAGTTTCCATACCACTGTGCTCCTCCATTCCTTCTACACACTTAAAAACCCACTTGGGGGCAAGAGCAAGGGGTGGAGATGGAATGTATCGCTCTTTGTTAAAATCCGTATTTCTGTGACCCGATAACGTTTCATATCAGCACTATGTGTCTTAGACAGTTTATGGCAGGTTGGTTCGTCATACAGCCACGAGGGGATGGGGTAAAGCTACGCCAATTGGGCGAATGGCGTTTTAACAACAAAAATACTTCGAATATTGGCAATCATTTTTATGTTCATAAGCATGTAAAGAAAAAAAAAAATTCCGTTTATGACTATATAGGCAGATTCGTCATACCAGATACGAGAACCGCAATTTCAGAATGCCGGAAAACCTTCGATAGTATGTGCATGGCAGATAACCCTTTGATAAGTAGAAACATCATTTAGTTGAATTATTTCCCTTCCAAAGGGAGCCATGCGTGAAGGCGATAATTGGCGGCTGGACCAATCCTCTCTGGCCAGCCAAATCTGGTTGTTTGTGCATTCTGCTCGAGAAAAGATTTTCTCTGCGCTCTTTTTTGTGACAAAATTAATGTCAGACGTAATTTAAAAAGAACTGTTTAAATGATATGATTATTTGACTGTTGTGAATAACAGAAAGGACTCTAATGACAGCAACAATTAAAGGGGGAAAAAAAAACGATAGATTGAGCAACGATCAAAGAAACAGATATTAAACGGGACAGTATCTTCTTTACGCTTATAAAAATAATTAATGTGCACATAACAGCATACTGGCAATGGGTAGGGTCTGTGACACATTGTATGCAAAGAATGCTTGGCATTATAGATAAATTAATGATTCGGTTTTGTTACAGTACTACCACCACAGTCTACTTTACAAACAAACAAAAAAATGGCCAGAGGTTTTCTAGAACAATTGAAGTTTTGATGACCAAATAAGTTACTTTTATCAAAGTCTAAAGTCAAATATAGTCTAAAGCCTAAATACCAAATAAGTTACTTTTATCAAAGTCTAAAGTCATTTTAGCTGAGCAGTTAACTCAGCTTAGAATTTAAGCTTTGTAAAATACCCATTGTTTATGTCTCTCATGCATTCGCCTCTAGATGGAGTTGCTAAGCCCGTGAACGCAAAACGCCCCAGCCGTTCTATCTTATCGTTTCTAGTATCTTTGGACTGCGGCCCAAAATCCTTATGCTGAGCTCTTCGGGGACCAAAGAATTCACTCACCAAAAAGATTGGGAAATAGTTTTTTACAATGTACAGTGAAATGCATATATATAATCAGCTGTATAACATCCCACCTCTGACAAAATAGAGTCCTAGTGTTAAGCCAGTTTCCCCCTCCCCCTCCTCCGGGCCACCTGCACCTCACCCCTCCCCCAATACGATAGTACAGCCGCGCGTGGCTCTTTCAGCGTTCATCTAGATCTATGGCTCTTTCCTTGCCAGGGCGGAAAAATGTTCAAAATCTGAGAAAAAATACAACTAACATAGTTTTTAACTCATGTTGCGGCTCACTTCGTAAGTTAAATTCTATCGAAAATCCTCTCTGACAGATTGCCTATCCCAGAAACAGAACATTAGATTTCGATGATTTCATCAATTCCTGCTTGAATTGCCAATTGGCGCATCCGGTGTGGGAATGGAATAAACTTTAGAGAAATCTACATTTCAGATCTTCCAACTTATTCGAGAGTATTTTTTCTGGCCTCAGAGAAATTCATAACTTTACCAAATTCATGTCGATATTTTTTAAGATAACTTACAAAGGCACTAAAAGCTGCCGTTGCTGTAGTAGCCGGTGATAGACGGCCCAGCCATGTTGCTTTGGAGGTGTACGAAAAATAGGAATTCTTCACTATGGAGTCAAGAGATAAACAAGTCATCGTTACTAAGGAAATGTGAGCAAATCTTGAGAACGCAAAGCTCACAGAAAATGTTAGCATGAAAAGAAACGAAACAATGAAAACTTGAAGACAAAATATGGCGGACAGCAAAAAGTTGTACGTAGCAAAGCCTCGGGTAAGAAATAAAACAGAAACAATACAATCAAACGTAAATGAAATGGAAAGACAAATCAAGCTTTCGGTGTGTTGACCTTCTTCGGAAAAAACAAATGTCGCAGGATAGAAAATTAAACAAATAAAACAATCAAACAAAAAAAAAAATCTTAAACCGTTTGACAAATGCGGACATTTAATGCCTGCAGACCCCAGACTTGCATTCTCGGGGCACAGCATGTCTGTCAATGTATGGTGGCCCGAAGACGGTGAAATACAATTCAACTACGGGTCAAAGCTAACTACAAAACCACGGGGCTCTTTAGATAGTCTATCCATAGAGTTCTGTCCTCAAAACAGTCTTGATTCAGACTGCCACGCGCCTTAGTATGAGAAAGGGAGTAAAGCGGGTCCTCGGATCCCTGTGAGGGCCAAGAAACAGTATTGTTTGTAATGGGTGAAGTGAACTGTATCTCGGATGAGACTGAAACAAGTCTGTCTCGTTATCTGATTCGGGCGAAATTCAAGCCAAACCGACCCAAAATAGACTTGACTTGGTATGATTGTTGCTGGCATCCGTCAGTCTTGGAAGGCTATGGAATTATGTGCTCTAGATGTCTGTATGTTTCAGTCACGGGCAGCGTCGTGTGTGGCTGGACAAGCCTATCCAGGAGTGACAGTCCCTTCCACCGATGGCGTAGCGAAAACATGACACTGGTTTGTCTGTTTGGGGCTATGATAGGGCTATAAATTTTAGTGTTTTCCCTAAGCTATTTAGCGATCCATGCCACTGTTCAACGGCGACACGTCTCACCATTTGTTGTTGTTTTGTTTTGTTTTGTTTTTCAAATAAAGCGAACAGCGCGCCCTAACTCAAATCTATTTTAGGTCGGTTTTGACTGAAACTCGAACTTCCTTCCAGTCAACCAGAGACACAGACTTCTTTCGAAGTCAAAATAAGGCAAAAAGAAAAAGTTGTACGTAGCAAGGTCTCGAATAAGAAATAATAATACAGAAACGATACAGTAAAACGCAAAGGACAAGTAGCACGGGAAATCTGTTTGACTGGCAATAGTTCACAAAACCAAGGCAAAACAGATTTGACTCAGTACTCTATGGGTTAAGACTCTTCATTCAACCTTCCACCATCACACCAATGTTGGCATCCGTCAGTCTCGAAAGACTATGGGCATGTGCTCTGGGTGTCTGTATGTTCCAGTCCTGTTCATCGTAGTGTGTAGCTGGACAAGACTATCCAGGAGTGACAGTCCCTTTCACAATATGTAGCAGCTGAAGCATGAAGCTGGTTTGTCTGTTTTCGCTGGAGCCTTTCTTCTCTTCCGCTTTGCCGCGGACTGTTGCATAGGCGTCTCTTCAAACAATGAAATACCTTGGCTTCACTAAAAATTAAAAATTAGCAAAAAGAAAAGCCTGTATGTAGCAAAGCCTCGCGTAAGAAATAAATCCGAGACGATACAAGAAAATGCAAAGAACAGGAAGAGACAAAAAAATATCCGTGGTTTTCTTGCTTCTCTAACTGCCTCCAGGGTGTTCTGCCTGAAGCTATGCCTTCCTATGTCTTCACTCCTATGCCCAGGACCGGCAGGTCCCTCTTGCACACCTATGGATTCGAATACAGAGGAAAATTTTCAGCGAGGCCACGAGATCTATACAGTTATTGCCTGACTGGGTAACAATGGCTGGATGTGATACAGAGCATTGTGGAAGGATAATGAAATTCATAGTGGTTTCATGACTAAACTATAGCAGATTTAAAGATAGTTACTCTCTCTCTCTCCCTCTCTCTCTCTGTCTCTCTCATTCACTCTCTCTCTCTCTCTCTATCGCTCTTTCTTTTTCTCTCTTTCTCTCTCTCTTTCTCTTTACTCACTGGATCTTTCTCTCGCTCGCTCTCACTGTGTTTCTTTCTGTCTTTCTCACTGTCTCTTTCTTGCACCCTCTGTCTGTCTGTCTGTCTCTCTGTCTCTCTTTCTCTCTCTCTCTCTCCCTCCCTCCCTCCCTTTGTCCCCCCTGTATCTGTCTTTCTTTCTCTCTCCTCCCCTGCTCTTGCTCTCTCTCTCCGCTTTTTCCTCTTTCTTTCTCTCTCTCTCTTTCGCCCCTCCCCCCCCCCCATTCTTTCTGTCCCATTCTCACGCCTTTTCTCTCCTTCTCCACCTTATAATGCTCTCTTCCCTCTCTTCCTCTCTTTCTCTCTCTCTCTCTCTCTCTCTCTCTCTCTCTCTCTTTAACTCTCTCTCTCTCTTTAAGTCTCTCTCTCTCTCTTTAACTCTCTCTGACTTTAACTCTCTCTCTCTCTTTAACTCTCTCTCTCTCTCTTTAACTCTCTCTCACTTTAACTCTCTCTCTCTCTCTCTGTCTCGCTCCCCACCTCTGACTCGCTATGCAACATCTGGATTCATATTCACTAAACAACCAGCGTGATTCAGAGCTAGACAATAACACGACTGGCTGCATTTTCCGTTGTCTACCAGGTGAGCACAATGTTAATATCCGGTTTGTTCAGACCGCTCACCGGAGACAATAATTTATTTGATATGCTATCTGTTTCCTACGACTCTGTGTTTGAGGATCCATCCATACAAATTGTCAATTTCAATTCTCATAAAGACGGCCAAACAGCTGGGATATTACATAGAATGAAAGGGAGAAAACGAAAGCTGTCTCCACGATTGTTCTATAGCAATTTGTCAGCTATTGCTATGTGACATCCTGAATATCCTTCTCATCGGGTCGTAAACGTTGGGTCTGTGTTTCTCAACCTTTTTTGTCCTACCCTCCACTTCAATTTAAAAAAAAAAAAACGTGCGCCCGACCATGACCGGACAAAGTTAAAGCTGGGTTCTCATGTATACGGAAACGGAAACGGCAGTGGAAACGTAAAAGAGCCTTCAAGTAGTGAAATAGAAAGATTGTTTCAGCACGCCATTTCCGTACACATGGAAACACTCTTTCATTTTATTATATGAGGGATTTTTTTACCGTTTCCGTTTCCGTACACATGAGAACCCAGTTTTAGTATACAGTAAATATAACGCTTGTATCCAGCGACCAAAAAGAAAGCGTATAACCAGCTATATTGCGCATAAAAATTAAAGTCGTGCATCTGCTGAGTTCGATGTTTTAATCCCAGCTAAACAAAGAAACCACCAAACAACATAAACAAACAACAGTTTACCTATACGGTTAAGTTAAAATACACTATGAAATTAAGACTTCTTCCAAAAATCCGTATGTCCCATTCTGAGGTGCCATGTCAGCATGGCCGGTTATACCTGCTGTAATCTGTCCCCCTCAGACAGTTACTTGGCGGTTTAAATGGTCATCTACCTGTGGCCGGATTTGTGAGCCAGTATTTTAGAAGTAAAACCGGCAAAGTCCAAACTTAATGTGTCTTACAACGGCAAGCTTTACCCCCCATTCACTACACACATTATCCTAAAGCAATATAATTATATCCTAAACAACAAATTTAATCCTGTGAATTTTGCGCGTATCAAATTTTAGTAAGTTTGTCGCGATGTGGGTTAGATGGGGAGAATTCGACTGACACTCTTTCGAGGTCCGCTCCCACAATCGACGAACACACACAAAAAAAAATACTTGCACTCTAAAAACTAAATAAATCAATTGCTTTGATTTTTAGCAGAACTGTAGGGCAGTTTTATTACATGTAATTAATGCAACAAATATAAATATAAATATAAATATCAATTCAAAGGCAACTGAATCTAACTAATGAAACTACAGCTTTCTATAAAGACTAACTTATTCACTCTAACTACTTGCAGGTTATATGAGTTAGATGCCAAATAGAATCCGCGCACGTGGCGACGGATATAACATTTTAAATTCTATTAATTCAATGAGACATGTTATGATATGGACATTTCCTCTAGACACGCCATGGAGAATGCTTGTACAACCATGCGTTGTCTGGCGGTAGCTCCGAAACTGTCTTCAAAAGTAAGTAGAACGGTTCACTTTCATCATTACAAATTAGTATGGACTCTCACCATGCGGCCCTCACTGGGAGTGAGAGCGCTGGATGTAAACGCTGTGGGTTCATATCAAACCAAGTAGCTTAGGCTCTGGAGCTTTAAAACATCACGCTCCTCACAATATGGACTGCTCAACTGCGTCTCTATGTCTCTCATCTGGCTGAGACTATCGCCGTCCACTTCGTAAATGGATTGTCTACATGTGGCCACTATCTAAGCTCTGCACGGGTTTAAATACTAAAGCTATGTCTCGACCTTCCGTCCAGATTCATACATTTGATTGTTGCAGCCGCTGGAGCTCAGCCTGCAGTATTAATTTATGCTTGTCGTGGCCTTGCGCCAAAATCAAGGTCAATTTTACGGTCTAGACAAAATTTAAAATGCGAAACATTAACTACTAAAATCTTCAAACCCCGTGCTTTCTACTCTTATACACGAATTTCCGAACGCCAACTAAGCGTCTAAATAAACTACCTTTACTCGCCCCTTATCTATGTTAATCAAAATCACGGGGTCGAGAACTGCTCTGTCATTCCTAGCTATACATTTATTCTGTCTCGCCCCTCCTTCTCTCCATCTATCAGAAAAAAGGTGTTTCAAAACAAACTGTTCACGAGAACAGCTCAAGGACAAATTACGCTGGTTACAATCAACAAGATCGTAAAAATTAACTCACTGACGTCGTGACCTAGCACGGCATTTATGATCCTAATGTGATCATGACAAAGTTGTTTCCTTCTCCTGTGAAACTGTTCTCAGTGCAGTTAGCCAGTTTTGTTCGCTGACCGACGATATACAATGTTGGCTGAATGTATGATCGTGAAGAACGTGTTTAGGTCTTTATTTTAGGAGATTCGTTGCCATTGGCATTTACACTTCACTTTTCTTGGGTTGTTTTTTTTTGTTGTTCTTGTTTCTGTGCGTTTTTATGGTGGGGATTAGGGTTTCTGGATTTTGCCCTGGGGCAGCGACCTAGTTCGGCCTGCTGTTTTCGACTTTCAACTACCAGGTATCTTTACCGTGCACAAAGTGCACACGGGTATTCCTAGTTTTTCGTCCTTATCCAAGAAGACAAGGTGCTCGATCCTACAGACCATAGGATCAGGGACAGGAATCCCACCCACCCTCCCTCCCGCCCCCCCCCCAAAATCCAACATGCCTGCACCCGGGGGTCGAACCCGGGACCTTCGGCATGAGAGGCGAGCACCTTGCCTCTAGACCAATGTGTACCCCTCGTACTGAACGTGGAGCGCTCAAGATGACAAAGACAAGCAGAGATAGACAAGAAGTTCAAGGTCGACAGGTCACATTCATCAGTGAGCCAGGTATTCGTGGTCAGGTCATTCAAAACCAGCTGCGTCCACGTGTGATATCGAAGTTCCCATCTCTCTGGCCACGCTGGCAAAATGACGGTTCTTTTGTTCAACACTTATCAGAATATCAGTCTAGGAAAGGGAGGATCCAGTGTCGTGGGTTTTCCCTTTGTATGTACGGAGGGCCACAAAGTTTGGGGGTAATTCATCAGCATTAATTTTCTGTATTCACGGGAAAATCGTTATTAGTAAATAGTCGGTACAGCGAAAGTTCCTTGATGGAAGATTGGTGGAAAAGGGGGGAGAGGGGTGGAGGAAAGGCCAAAAAAAGGAAGAAAGAGAGCAAGAACAGTTCTCTGAAAACAATAACACAGTAGTACTATCATTCTGTAAGGAGATACTTTTATCTATTCTGACTGACTGAATTTTACGTCATTCTTCTCATGCGTGTGTTATATTAACAATTTCTGTTAAATTAGGTGACAGTGAGATCAACGCCTTCTTAACGCATGGACACACTGGGCAGTGGCCCAGGGGCCCCAAGGGTTTAGAGGGCCCCATGCATGCACATTTACATTGAATTTTTAAACTTGGCAGGTCGCACCCTATTTCTTTGCCGAGGGGCCCACAATGATGTTAAGACGGTCCTGGGGGAGATCTTTTAACTCCAAATGATTAATGACTTCAATAAACAGTATTAATTATTCAACGAATGGCACTGACTGATCATTTTCAAATATAACCCAAATGATATGAAAAACATTGATGCCCATAAATTAAACCATGTTAGAATGTACTATGAGTGAGCCATTAATTAATATCCATGTATGATAATTTTAAAGATAAACAAATGGGACAAAATATTGTTATTCGTTATTAAAGGAGATTAGAATCATTATGTTAAGCATAAGGTTGCCGATGGATGTTCTAAAAGGACCGTATGAAAGAAAGCAAATACAGTAATTTTTTTTTGATTGATCTCTTTGACTAGCTTTGTATTGCAAGATACAAAAATGAACATAATAAAATGAAAAAATGAGTTACCGTTTTACATATTTACACAAAAGGAATGGGGGGGGGGGGGATACACATTAAATCAGTTTGGCAATTTCTCTTGGAGGATTTGTCCACCAGTGTCTGCCCTACCCTAAAATGCATACAGACCACTGGCTTTGGGGGATCTACGTCTGCAGTGCTCTGTACATGGTTCATTGGGGGCACAGATGACTTTTACTGTATGCATTGTGTATGAGTTTACTGCTGATTTCAGTCGGTGAGACAAGTATTTTATTCGATTTTGAGTTTGAGTTTTTGGAGAAAGCGCGTCGACGTGGCAACGGCCAAATTGGACTAGGAAGAAGCAAGACAGTAATCTATATTATATTTGGACAACTTGGAGCGGTCCTTCCCTATGCATAGAAAAACGGCTAAACGTAGAAAGTTCAAACTTTCTGTGCTCATTAGTTAAAAAATCTACTAGGTTTTTACACATTCATTTTTAAGATATAATGTGTGGAAATGTACAAACTGAATTTATGAAGTCATTTGTTTTGTTACCAGTTCCAATCATCTTTTTAAAACACCATTTTCAACATTTCCAAATAGGTTTGCCAGGTTGCCATTTTTATGATCATTTTATTAATTTTGGCTCTTTCAGTTTACCTCACGAACTTATTTATTGTTTCTTTTGACCCCAGTTCTGGAACTTTACCAAGTGCATGTTTGTGTAAAAAATAATAATTAGCACTGTAATAAACACATTGGTGATGAAATATAGAAGGAAAAAAAATTATATATATTTTGGTAACTCGAAACTTTGGTCACCTAAGGTTCAGGAACCGCATCACACTCAGGCTCAACATCATCACTTCCTGAAACTTTTCGGTGCGCACAACTGCACACCGTGTACTGTCCTATCGCTGAGTTTTGGGGATGACCCTACGCATCTCGGCTTCTGTTCTTATTCCTTTCGGTCTGAAGTGGTGTCCTTTGTTGTTGCATCTCTTCTTACATGCTATCTATGCAGCATTATTGCCTTTCTTAGTTCACAGGCATCTTAAGTTTTACCCAAAAAAAAAAAAAAACCTACACAAACCTGTTCATCGAACATCCCCCGCCCTGCCCGGGATAAATCGGTTTGAATATTGGTTTCAGTTCTGGGTGGTTATTATGGACCTGCTTCATCTGGCCTGTTACTATTTGTTTATTTTATTTATTTTTGTTTGTTTGTTTTTAAATATAAGTCTTACTGCTCTGCCTTTGTGGGTTGACACACTGTGCATCCCGCACAAACAGCATGATTTGCGCACGGGTTAGTGTGTTTGATAGTGAACACATCGCAGGAAGTGATATTAACGAAACCTTAAAATGGCGAACCATGACTCGAAATAGATCTAAATGATGGCGAAACAATAAATTTCCAATAAAAAAAACTACACCGATTTGAGACTTCTATTAAAAACTGTGCACCCTTACATCCATTCTGATGCACCATATAAAATTTGAAGTCTGAGTGTTGAGTGGTTCAGGAGCCTTTTGCAACGAAAAATCTCAAGTCCACAAATATATATAGTATAGATAACAGAATGATAGGAAGGAGGGAGACTCGACCAGAAGCGTCTACAAACCACCGGTATAATTTTATCTCTACTCATTTCGAAGATTTCGACACTGATGGGAGAGTTGATAAAACTTCAGCGACTGGGTAGTGTCTGCAGTAGCCAATAAATTCTAATGTGAGACCTTGGAGAGAGGGGGGGGGGGGAGAAAGAGAGATGGGGATAGAGATCCAGCGAGGGGTGGGGGGAGAGAAAGAGAGAGGGGGGGGAGGTGAAAGAGAGTGAGGGGAAGAGGGAGAAAGAGTGAAAACGAGAGAGAAAAAGAGGGGAGAAGATAAGAAGAAAGAGAGAGGAGGAGAAAGAGACAGAGACGGAAAGAGCTGTGAGTGCGGATGTGAACGTACGCATGAAATAAACAGTGAGTCATATCTAATTAACAGCTTTCTCTAGCCAACCTCTACAACCCACGGAAACAGAGAAAGAAGAAGAAAGAAAAACACACAACCGCTGTCATGTGTAGGAAAGACAGCCCAGCCGGATACTGACACCTCCGAAAGACCGAAAACCAATAGCTCTGTGCACCAGGTGTGTGCGTGGCCTGACGCCATTGGTTGGAAACCAGAGCCTACCCGTGGAGAGTGGAGATGTATATTTCTGGTAGGGAGGTAACAGGTGTGTCTCTCCCTTGTCACGGAGGAAGGTGGGAGAGACACTGTGGGGTGGGGGGGGGGGGGGAGTAGATGGGTGATCTAAAAGTGTCATGTGTTAGTTATGCATGCAGGGTATGTTATCATGGGCAGAAATCTTGTGTGGTGCACACACAGTACTATGAAAGTGGCAGCTAGTCTTGTTTTTAGTATTGTTCAAAGGACAAAAGTGCATAAAAGAAATAAAAGTGTATTCTAGCATGAAACATGACCAGGCAACAAATCGTAGGATTTAATATTGGGGGTATTCGACACAGTTATTCGAATAATCGAATAGGGACTTTTCTGGAATATTCGCCCTTGCAGTTTTGAAATTATTTGACACTCGGATAGATCTGTGCGTTTTGTTGAGCTTCTTTTTTTCTTCTTCTCCTTTAAGGAGTCGAGGGAAAGACAATTGAAAATTTAACACATTAAAAATTAATACATTTTTCTGAAAATAATCTTAGTTGCAAAGAAAGTCACTGAGTAGAGTGAATTATAAAAGGAAGGAAGCAAGAATCAGTGCCATTTTCGCGCTTGTCTAGCGCAGACAAGCGCGAAATCGCCCGGCATTCACATGTTACAAACACCGGCCAGGCTAATACTAGGGTATTCGAAATATTATCGAATATTCCAAGATGATTAATGAATATTCGATTTGCGTTCGAACGATACAATTTGCTATTCGACCCAACACTGAGCGTTCTCAGGCCCTGTTAGTTCTTTCTCCATTTACTGGAAAACTGTAGATCTATTAGTCTGTAGACGAGGTATAACAAATGCACACCCTGACACTAGTTTAAAATTTAAAGTGCCTTATGGCACTTATCAAGCTGTTTCACAGTTCCTATTTATTCTTACGCCTTATCATAATACTAAAGTCCCAAATGTTTACGTCGAATTTCTCAGTTGTGCGAAAAGTGAAGTTGGAACAAACAAGAACTAAGATCGCGACTTGTAGGTTGCAATACAGCTTGTATACTGACATTAAACCCGGGCAGTGCAGGCATGTTGGAAACTGGATTTTTCTCATATTTTCAAGTCCCTGGTCCTATTGGGGGGTAGGATCGAGTACCTAGTCTTCTCGGATACGGACGAAAAAATTCGGAGGGCCCGTGTGCACGTTGCGCACGTTAAAGATACCTTGGCAGTTGGAAATCGTAAAGAGCAGGCCGAAAGGCCGCTGCCCGGGCAAAATTGAAAATTGAAATTAATAGATTAAAAGTTATCCATATCACCCCCCCCCCCCCCGCCAGAATTTATTATTCATTATTAAATATATATTGTTATTAATAAATATTCAAATATTATTTGAGTTGTGTGTTCTGCGAACTGATGTGAGTTGTGAACTGCTGTGAGTTGTGAACTGTTGTGAGTTGTGAACTGCGCCTAACAGGCTGCGTTACAAGTTGCTCTGAGATAGAGAGAGAGAGAGTGAGCGAGACAGGGAGAGAGAAAGAAGCAGTGCAGTGTGTTGAGCGCTTCGCCGGCAGCTCCATTCTGCTCTGTGGTTGACATGTTGTTTCTGTAAAGCGCATAGAGCATTTTAAATGGATATGCGCTATATAAATGCTATACATTATTATTATTATTATTTGTACATGAGGCAGGTGTGGACCCAATACGTGTGCTGTCACTGGCAGTTTCCACCTTTACTTCTACTACTACTACTACTACTACTACTACTACTACTACTACTACTATTACTGCTACTACTACTACTACTACTACTACTACTACTACTACTACTGCTGCTGCTACTACTACTACTACTACTACTACCACTACTACTACTACTGCAGCGGCTACAATTTCTAATTAGTATGATTGATTCCTTGATGTTCGTGTCGGTACTACAACTGCAGTAGCATGAATCTGACTTATGAGCAACCTGGTCATGTTAACACACAGAAATCTCTGAAGCCACAGCAGGGTTTGAAAGAGAGAAAGTGTTGTATGTTACAAAGTCCAGCGTAGGAAACAATGAAGAAACGTTACATTGAGTCAGAAATTACAAACAATCAAGAAATACTAGTTCAGGTTCATTGTAATGTTACTTTCATTTTTCACCTTTCATCTGGGCGCTGTTCATTCAGTGCAGGATGTAGCCCTCCGATAATAATGTCCAGTCTTTTCTGTCAGACATTTTTCCTCATCCATGTCCCTCCTGTCTGTTTTTTTTATTGTTGTTGTTGTTGTTGTTTTGTCCTCTTCTCATCTTCTTCCCCGTCGTCCTCTTGTTCTTCTTCCTGTCCTTGGTTTGCCATTCAGTACAGCGTTTTGTCCACCTATTGTCATTCATTCTTCCCACATGTCCAGCCCAATTAACGTTGCTTGGTGGTTTCTAATTTCTGATTTCATTGTAACGTTCCTTTGCTTCTTTCTCGGGGCTTTGTGACATACATTATTTTCATACTTAACTAATGGCTGTAAGTGGCGTTTCATTTCAAAAACAATGCAAAATAAATTTGCTGGGAGTGACGTCTTGGGGCGATTTGGGAGCAAAGAATTCGGAGGCTGACTCGCATGTGGGGTGGGAAGTGGGGTGAACTTAAGTATGGGAAGGATAATAAGATCTCTATGTATGTAGCGAACCCAGTAAGGGCCCTCTCGCCCTGTGTCAGAACTGTTTTGTGAGATATGGACAATGGAGTTAAGCGGGATCTGCCGCACTAGTGACTGAAACAAATCTGTCTCGTTAGTTGATTCGAAGGAAGTTCAGGTCTGAGTCGAAATTGACCCAAAATGGAATTAATTCAATGTCCCGTGGCTCTTACCTAGCCCTGCTCAGCAGCACATGACGTGCAGTGCAATCCTAATATCTCGACATCAGTGGGACCGTCTGACTTGTGTCGAGTAAAGAGAAAGTCGAAATAGCAGATTAGTGGTCGTTGAGAAAAAAAAAAAAGGCTGGGTGTGTGTGGGGGGGGGGGGGGAAGATCAAACATCACCACAATGGGAATTGTCCAATAAATAACGCAATTATGTCCCTTTTTCTTTTAATTATCGGCATAATTGTCACCCGTTCCTCCAGTATCACTGTTGTGGGGAGGAGTTGCGTGGCACAGATTCACTGATATTGGAGAAATGCTGTAGCTGTTAAATGCGCAGTGCTTTACTTTTTTTTTTTTAACCTCGACCTGACTGTTTTTTTTTTCAGAAGTGATGATACCAATACACACACAGTACCGGTAGTTAACCGGTCGATCCGAGAGATCTAGGTCAAGGCCTAGTATCAACGGCGCACGAATGTTTTGTGGGGAAAAAAAATTACTCAGTCTGTAGTACTCTGTACTTTTACCGTACGCTTATGCAAGGCACTCCACACTTGCGTTACTGAAGCCAAGGGTCATCCTCTGTGTCCACACACCCCCTCTCCTACCCCTCCCCACCAGCACCGCAAAAAGGAAATAAATAGATCTTATATGCGGGTAGTTGCGTGGACATATTTGGTAGCACAGTAGTAGATCTAGTGCACTTGTTTTGCCGTGTCAGGGAGAAATGTGTCGATATAAGAGGAAAGAATGGAATAACACGTCGAGTTACGAGGAAATATTTAGTAGCATTAAAGGAGGAACAGGTTGGGACTTAATTGTGTCGAGTTACTCAGAAAAGCCATGTCGAGATAATTGGATTGGACTGTACTATGACTTAGACAACTTGCATCCGGCTTGCGTGATTTTTTTTTTCGTACTCACTTTACCAAATTCAGGAGCGTGGCAGCAACAGCTCCAACATATTACAGGAATTTTCGGTGACGTTCAGCGTCATTTCAGGGTTAGGGTTAGGTTGCACAGTCCAGAGGTTGCAGCAGCCATGGCAGTATTCGGTAGGACGAGAAATCCCTTAGCCAATGACGTGTGTTTGGGGGTGTGTTGCTGCCCAGCTCCTGAATTTGGTAAAGTGATTACGAAAAAAAATCACGCATGCGGCTTGCACTTATTCTTGCAGCAAACTCTACCATACACGCCATTTATTATAATTCTTGCAGCAAACTCTACCACCCATTTCATCAATATATATTCTTTCAGCAAAGTCTACCTAACATTTGATCTACGAATATTCTTGCAGCAAGCTCTACCATACACGCCATCTATTATAATTCTTGCAGCAAACTCTACCACACATTTCATCAATAAATATTCTTGCAGCAAACTCTACCATACATTTCATCCATAATTATTCTTGCAGCAAACTCTACCATACATTCCATCCATAATTATTCTTGCAGCAAATTCCACCATACATTCCATCCATGAATATTCTTGCAGCAAACTCTACCGTACATTTCATCCATAATTATTCATGCGGCAAACTCTACCATACTTTTCATTCATAATTATTTTTACAGCAAACTCTACCAAACACTTAATCCATAAAGATTCTTGCAGCAAACTCTACCACACACTTAATCCATAAAGATTCTTGCAGCAAACTCTACCAAACACTTAATCCATAAAGATTCTTGCAGCAAACTCTACCACACACTTCAGTGTTACTGTAGAGTTTTCCCAAATCATTCAAACAACGGCGCCATACTGGTCTAATTGACATGAGACGATTTTTGTCCTCATGTGGTGTTGTATCAGCCACGTCTATCAGTTCTGTATTATTCTCTCTCAACTCTGAGTTTGAGTTTGGAAAAAGCCCGTCACACGACCACGGCCACATTGTGCTAGGAAAAAGTAGGATGATAGACAGAATGTAATAGAACGATAGGACGGAAGGACACCCAACCACATGCTTAATTGTTTCAGTGTCTTCTACTGGAGGGAGAGAAAAGAAAGAGAGAGAAAAGAAGAAGAAGAAAAGAAGAAACTTTTGCATGATGAACAATGTGCAATCCTACTTAGAAAACGACATTATCAGAATGACCATAACGATCAAGATAGCTGACACGATAACTCACCCCCCCCCCCCCCAAAGAAAGAAAGAAACGGCAGGTCCGGCCTCGGGTATATCGAGATATCCATGGAGTGACCATAAGAAGAGACCGCGCCTCCGATATATCCAGATACATGTAGATGAAGTGTTATAGGTAGAATGCGTATATCCGCCATCTTTAATGTCCAGACCCACGCATCACCATGGCGACTGTGGCACTGATTTTGATTCGTTGGCTGATTTGCATTGCCAGCCACGAACCAACCAGCGGCGAGCTAAAAGTGGGTCGCTACAGTAAACAATGGCACGTGTGTGCATGTTCAATGGGAGACGTTCGGTCAATTCTTTCACTTCCTTTCCCTTGTCTACACGGATGGTAGGGAATCTGACCAGCTTGGATCATCCTTTCCACCCATGTCATAACAATCAACTACAATGCAACCAGCAGGCATTTTAACCGCTTAGACATATCTCGAAGTTACACTAATCAGCTGATCCACCGCCCATCTTTAGTGGCGGAAGAATAAAACAAAAACACACTGTGATGTCATATCCATTCTACCTACAGGAGATGACACCTCTGATATATCGAGAGATATACAGGGTGACTATAAGAGATGACAATGGAAATAATAATTTATTGCCTCTGTGTTATTTGACAGGTCGAAATAGATAGGGGATTCAGTCCTGAATAAATTCTTCGTCTTTATAGTGAGACTATTGATTGGTCTTTATGTCAACGTGAACCTGCGCGCATGTGTGTCTTTGAACACAAATAGAATTTGAATAAGGCTGATTGAGAGGTATAGAAAGTGGAATATGTAAACGGATCACACATGAGAGAGGAGGAACGGCCGATAATGGTGAATGACGTGGGGGTGGTATTTAACTGTGAATGTATGTGTGTGTGTTTATGTGTGTCTGTGTATGTGTATGCGTAGGCGAACATGTTTCCTCTGCTGAATAATATTGGAATACATTTATATGGCGTCTGTCTCCGCAAAGTGGCCCCAAAGAGCTTTATAATGAAGTAGTAACATCTCTCTCTCTCTATCTATCTCTATCTCTCTTTCCCTTTCTCTCTCTCTCTCTCTCTCTCTTTCTCTCTCTCTCTCTCTCTCTCTCTCTCTCTCTCTCTCTCTCTCTCTCGCTCTCTCTCCCTCTCTCTCTCTCTCTCTCTCTCTCTCTCTCTCTCTTTCTATCTCTCTCTCTCCCGTCTCTTTAAATCATTAGTACTGTTTATTGCAGTCATTGATTATTTGAAGGTAAAGAGATATCTCCCTGTCACCCAATTAAGCAGAAGCGGTAAACATAACATGCCGTAAAATTCAGTCATTCAGAATAAAAACAAGTATTTGCGTACAAAACGAAAGTAAAATAATACTATTCTTTTCAGAGAACGGTTCTCACGCCATTTTACACTCTCTTTCTTTCTTTCTCTCTCTCTCTCTTTCTCTCTCTTTCTCTCTCTCTCTTTCTCTCTCTCTCCCTCTCTCTCTCTCTCTCTCTCTCTCTCTCTCTCTCTCTCTGCCCCCGAGACAGAAAGGAAAAGAAAATGATTTTCACTACAGTATAGCTTTGTTCTCCTTACATTGACAGTTGGCTGTTGTTACTTGTACGTACGTATCTTAATCGTTTTGCACGAGGACGTACACGTACCTATTCCTAACCCTGTCCTTATCCTCAACCCTAAATCTTATCGAATCCCTAATCCGGTCCCCTACCCTTTCAACCAAAAAAAAACAGAAGTAAAACTAAAAGAAAATCTGTAAAAAAAATAATTAATTAAGGCTGTTGTTCGGAGTATTTGGGGGGGGGGGGGGGGTTCTAGCTCTGGAGTCACAGAAGGCTTTAAGATAAGTGCCCCTAGCACAAAAACTTGGGGTACGTAAGTACAGGTTATAACAATCTTAACAATATTACGTATCTAGGGTAAACATGCTGATCGACAATGGAATCTCCACGGACTGACCCTCACGGTATTCCCCCCCTCTCCCTGCTGGAGGTCTGGTTTAGTAGGTAGAACATGTGATTTAGATATGAAAAAAAAAAAGTGACTTTTTGTTCTATGCGTCTTGACAGGGGTAAAGGTGAAATGTGAATAGATGAATGAGTGGATGACGTGGATAAAAGAGTGAATGAATGACAAACAAAAGAACTAACACATTGAATGAATGATGTGGATAAAAAAAAAACGAATGAATGAATGAACGAATAAAAGACAAAACTACTTATGAATGTATGAATTAATGAACCATGTGGATAAAAGAGTGAATGAATGAACGAACCAAAGAAGGAATAAACTCATGAATGTATGAATGAATGAATGGGTAGATAAATGAATGAATGAATGGATGAATAATGTGGATAAAGAGTGAATGAAAGAATAAATAAAAGAACGAATAAACTCATGAATTTGTGAATGAACGAATGCATTTTCAGGGACGAATCACCCATCAACTCAAACGAACGAAAGTCCCACCGATCTCTGATTTGATCTTGTTTGGCTTTCATCCGGGTGAGGCGACAAGTTGTTGGTGCACTTCTACCTGTCGAGGTTGCTGGTAATGGTGGTGGTGATGGCAGTGATGGTGGTGGGTGTGGTGATGATGGTGATGATAGTGGTGAAGGTGGGTGTGGTGGTGATGGTGGTGGTGATGGTGATTGTGGTGGTAATAGTGTGGTGTTGGTGTTGGTGGTGTTGGTGGTGGTGGTGGTGGTAGTGGTGGTGGTGGGTGAGTGGTGGTGGTAATGCTGGTGATGAGGAGAAGGACTTGAAGGAGGAGTCAGACAAAGAAAGAGCAGATCCCGTCAATGACTACGAGAAATCCAATGCTCCATATGATAAGAATGACGATACTGAACAGATATACGATAGCTGATGTGATGATGATGACAATAATTGATGAGGTATATGCAGTAAAGGTATGGGCAAGAGAGGGGATGATGGAGTCACTGATGATCAGGGGAACAAGAGCAGTGGTTTTGGGTTGAACGAAAGCAGAGAACATAAATATAAACGATAACAGAGAACGTACAAACGATAACAGAGAATGTACAAACAATGACAGAGAATATAAAACTATAACAGAGGACACACAAATGATAACACAAAATGTAGAAACGATAATGGAGAATGAACAGACGATAATAGAGAATGCACAAAGGCTAGTTCAGATTGCAGTTGGAATTACATGATTATGTTGATTTTTCTTAATCGTGTAGATTTTAAAGAGCGAGCGGGTGGAGGGAGCGGGAGAAAGAGAGGGAGAAATAGGGAGAAAGAGAGAGGGGGGAGAACAAAAGAAATTCCTTCAGTACAAGGGGCACTTTTAATCGGCACACTTGACCACTTCTGGTCACCTTAAACCCACCAATTTTCATGCCAATAAGATGCGCTGTTTTAACGCAAATTTCCGATATTTCGTTACATTGGTGTCATTTTATTGGCGGTTTAAAGACGAAAATTAATGCAAAACACAAACACACTTACATACGAGCGTTTTCGGAACAAAACTTGAAAAGAAAATCGAGATTTCATAGTACTGATGAATACTCCACCGCGTCACCAAAAGAGAATTTCTACAGTGCAGTGGTATCAAAGACGCTAGGTACAATAATATGAGACACTCCCTTCTTCGCACATGTAACAAGAACGTACTCAAAATTTGCTCACTGATCGGGGGCGGGGCCCATGGCGAATTGCATGAAAAGAATGCTTGATGTAATGATGAACTAATGATGCGGTTTGCAACATGACTACTGCGACTTTTTAAAAAATCTGTATTTTTCCTGCAGCGATTGAAGTTATAATTACTAAATAAGTGGCTTCAATCAAGGCCAACAGCGATAACTGAAAAGTGATCAAAAGTCAGTATTTTCCCTATATTGGCTTTGAAAAGTGCGGCATTTTTTTCCATGACTTCCGCACATTTACCGCTAGGTGGCAGTGCCAAATCCGTGCACGCTAAACACCCTAACTGTCTCATCTTATTGTTTCTAGTATCTTTGGTCGCAATATAACATGCCGCACATTTCATAGTAATTCTCCTATTATGAAGGTTACATTAATTTGCTTTATGGTTTAGGGAATTCGAAACTGGATTACAGAGTTTGAAAAATACAGATAATCCTGGAAGATCTACATCATAAATGATGGACAAATTTGTAATCTCTTTGTCCGCTCTTGTGCAGGAGATGTTCAAGAATTAGATAAATTTTTGTAAAGACTCGGGCAGTTTTAGAAATGTCATTGACTGTCGACATGTGATTACACTGCATCTGTGCAAAACGCGTAAGATACAATTTACGTAGAAATGTACCTTTAAATAAAGAAAAAATTCACAAAACCACACCCACGTCTCTTCCTCCTCCCCTCAGAAGCCCGATCTATGCAATCCCCTTCTCACGCATTTCGGTCAATCTACCCCCTTCCCCCTACCCCCGGTTTCTCTATATCAGGGGTTCCCAACCGGGGATGCAAACGATATTTCAGGAGGTGCCAAAACTTGGATTTGGACATTTTAAACTTACAGTGTACATGTCATCATCAAACCAGATATTACTTTTGTAGGGGGTGCGAGAATATACCAGAAGTTTTCTCGGGGCGCGGGGTATAGAAAAGCTTGGGAACCGCTGCTCTGTAGGAAGCATGCATTACAGTGACGCCATGACCGTTGTCCCACCTACACAATAATTATCTTTGAAAAGAACAGAAAGATGTATCATTCTGCATGCCGCCCCTGCAGTAGAGGACTAAGAAAATTTGGCATAGAAGAGAAAGGAGAGAGAGAGAGAGAGTTAGAGAGAGAGAAAAGCTGGCAACAGTTCATACAAAGCTGATCTCAAACAGAACCAGGTGAGAGAGATAATTTTCTAGTTCAGGGTCATGCATGAGATCAAACAGTCATCCATCTCACCTCCTGGCGTATCAACCATTTTGGTGGTTTTGAGTTAAGACCATCTTATCATTTGCCCATGGTGATACCTGTATTCTCACAAAGTGACGTACAGATAGGCCTATCCTTAATAGTTTTGAAATTAGAAACAGGAATGTTTTGCCGCGTTAATTAATAACAAAAACGACTTTAATTCTGGTTTGTTCTGTCCTCATTTTCTGAAAAACTGGAGATCTTTTAGCATGTAGATGAGGTATAACAAATGAACACTGACAATTTGTTTAAAATACGTTGTGGCACTTATCAAGCTGTTTCACAGCTCCGTTTTACTCTTACTCCTTATCGTAACACTAAAGCCGCAAACTTTTAACGTTGAATTTCTCAGTTGTGCAAAAAATGGAGTTGGAACAAACACAATTAAGGTCACGAAAAGTGGCCATGAAACGCTCGTCTGCGTAATGAGAAAATGGCTGATACGCCAGTACTGAGATGCATGGCGAAATGTACAATGGCTGAAAAATAGGACTGAATGGCTAGTCACCAACTGACATAAGGTGGAAACTTTCCACTACGGATGGGCGCGCACAGGCGACTTGATGTGGTATGCCGAGACACAGGATACCGAGACGGTTCAATTCGCCAAATTCCGTCCGTTGACTTGCGCGCGTACCATCCATGTCAACAATGCAACAATTCGCACCACACCCTCTTCATAATTGAGCGAAAAAGACTAGTACCACAGCGCGCTGTGTGTAGTACTCACTGTGTTTATACGCGCGCAAGTTGTGGACATGCAGTGAAAGAAGGAATGGTCCGTCTCGGTATTCTGTGTCTCGGGTAGTACTGTTGTGTCATGTACCTATCGACTCTGCAATGTACGCCTATCTTACATTATGCGTAGAACCATTCGTTCGCCCAGATTTTATTTTTTTTTAATGCGACAAAGACTTGCAAAGCAGCTGGAACGCTACAAGCCGTATGTTCGCACCAGTCCTGGCCTGAGAGTGGGACCAACAACTAAGACCGCGACACACCACGTGGCCTTGGTTCTCGTTTGTTTCGTTGTTTCAACTCCACTTTTGCACGACAGAGAAATTGGACCTTAACCGTTTGGGGCACAATAGTTGGTGTCAAGCGCCCGCATTATGATAAGAAGTTAGAATAAATCAGAATCGTGAAACAGCTTGATGAGTGTCACAACTCGTTTTCAACAAGTGTCAAAATGTGCATTTGTTTTACCTCTTCTACATTCCAAAAGATCTCAAGGTTTTCAGAAAATGGAAGACGGAACAATTAAGGATAAAGACAGCGCCACACCAGCTGAAGGAAAACTATGTGCACTCACTTGCTGCACATTCACAAGCACAATATAATCGCCATTGTTCTGTATAATTATATGTATATATACATATATCAACGCCTACCTAGTGCAAATCGGTCCTATAGTCCTGTTATGAAAGTCTTTGTTGCCTGAACCATATACACCTGTATAATAATGATATCATACTGTACCATGTGAAGCTTACCCCCTGTGCAAAACTCCAGTGTTGCTCACTCTGACTGGATAAAGAAACGTGTATGCTCGTGGGGCTGGGACGGCGACATGTGGCCCGGGAATTAAGTTATAATTATGCAGTTGGAAAGTTTGCACGCCCTGGCCAATTGGATACCGGAGGTTGGGGGCGAGGGGCGGGGGTGTGAGGGCTGGAGGTGGAGGGGGCTTGTTATCGACACCCAGTCATAAAGCTGTGTTATCTTTCTTTTCTCGCCGGGCTTCTGTCGTTTTGTGTGAAAGTGAAACCTATCGCTCAAGCAACATCTTTTACAATCATGTTGTATTCATAGTTTTAACATTACAAAATGATATGGGAGTACTCTGGCTTTGATATGAAGGCCGATATTGATTTCATAATCCTCACACACATACACACGCAAACAAACACACAAAAACACACGCAAAAACACACTATATGCATCTAATACACGACACATAAACGAAAATACATACAAACATAGGCCGCCTGTACCTACGTCCTTGTGCATATATATTTTTTTGCTGTAGTTCAGAACTGACACATCTGGCCCCAATACTCACAAGTGCAATTGGCCATAAAAGACTTAAATAAGAAAATCGATTTTTGACATTATATTCGCCAACAAATGATGTTTATTGCACACAGTTTTTGTGAATATCTCGAGCTATCGATTTCTTGCAAAATAGTCTCACATTTATCACATCAACTCTTATCCTTTGAATGGTTTTTGTATAAGAGGTATATAAGAGGTCTTTGATCGACTATTTGTGGAGTTTTTGTTGTTGTTTTGTTTTCTTGGGAAAGGGGGGGGGGGTGCGTCATATTTATAATGGAAACACGTGGCCCAAACGCTTTTTTTTTCTCTCAGTACAAATAAATTAAATACTCTATTCGGTCATGGCCGTGAAATGTTTCCTGGGTTAGTACTTTTTCGTACGTCATTTTCCGTAAAAAATAGCGGAGCGGAGCGGATGCTGTGGACAAGACGTTATATATAACGCATCCATTGATTGTGATACTTTTCAGTGCTACTTGACCGTGTTGCACCCGCCAAGTTTGTGCTCATAAAACTAGACAAAACAAAAAGGCTTTACGGTAATAATTCCATAAAGTACCTATGATCGGATGGGGGCTGGGGGATTGCCCCCAGTATAAGAAAACGTTGCAAGGGGAGAGGGGGGGGGGGGGCTTTTAGGCGCACTTATGTATTTCAGTCACGGAAGTGAAGTTTGGTTTTGTTCATAGTACTTTCAACAAACCAGATTGTAGGATTATTTAAAAAATCACATATAGGCTGTATGTCTAAATGAATATGGTCAAGGGGTCCATGTAAAATGACAATCCTTTTAAAGCTTCAATATAGCAATGTTCTATCATGGACACTCACATTTTAATGGCCCTACGCTCGTACAACAACGGTGGGCGGGAGGGGGGGGGGGGGTTTGAAACAGAGCGCATAAAAAATGTACAAGGAGAGAAAAGGAGGAGAGGGGGGGGGGGAATAAAAATCACCAGAATTGAGCACCCGTACTGTATGGATGACCCCACCCTAGTACACGGCCGACACGTGGGGGCCATGAGAATTGAGCAAGATTAGAGGACATGGGATCCGAATGTTTACGACAGTGGACCTACTGCAAAGATCTTAAAATAGTTTTTTTTAAGATCTTTGACCTACTGTTAGAAAGTAGGGATGGCAAAGTGGACGGGGGCGTGGGGGGGGGTGGGGGGTGGGGGGGTCGGGGGGGAGAGAGAACGGAGAACAGAATAGAGACAGTCTGAAAAGCCAGCGCGGAAAAGCATTAAGAGAGACAGAAAAATCAGGATGAATCGCAGGAAAAACACGGAGAGGAATGAAAGTAGGACATTAAATGTGATTTTTTTGTTTGTTTGTTTGTTTGTTATAAGGAAAAGGGAACGAAAATAAAACTAAAAGAACAAAATGAATGAACAAAATAAAATCAGTGAACAATTTCTTTAATATTGGAAAATAAAGGAAGATGAAAAGAAAGACTGGCACGAGAAAAATAGATGGAAAAACAACCTTGGTAAGATTTTTAGGACAGATGGAAAAATATGGAAGGATGAAAGGGAAGACAGAAAATGCACAGATAGAGAGAGAGAAAGAGAAAGGGAGAGGGAGAGAAAGAGAGAGAGAGAGAGAGAGAGGGAGAGAGGGAAAGAGAGAGAGAGAGAGATAAAGAGCGAGAGAGAGAGAGAAAGAGAGATAGAGATAGAGAGAGAGAAAGAGAAGAGAGAGAGACAGACAAATTAAACAAAATCGAAACAAAAGACAAAAAAGCAGAAAGAAGACGAAACGAAAGAGGAGAAAATGTTAGGGAACTGTAGACTAATTACAAAGCCGAATAGATGAAATACTGAGTTGTGGTCACTACTCAGCTATAGCATAATGATAATATAATAATAAAAAAAAAAAAATACCATGGTCAATTAACAACAGCTAGACAAAGCTGGGAGAAAAAGAGATCAAAGGCGTGAAGAACATTAGAAAGGAAAATGGAAAGAAAGCACACGTAAAGAGAAGAATGACAGATGAAAGAATAAATAATGAATCTGATAATGTGCTCGAGAAATTATTTAAAAAAATAAAAAAAGCAGCTGGCGTAACAGATGTTGGTTGGTGGAGAATACTCGTGCGAAGGGAGGGGGGTGTGAGGAGGGAAACGTGATGATTATGATGGTGGGGGAATGGCTGAAAACGTGTGCACTAGGTATAGGTGGGCGGGGGGGGGGGGTGTGGAGGGGGGGGGGGCTACTTTCCCGTAAGAGCTGATCTTGTCCCATCTTGAAAGGTTTTATTGCTGAACTGTTGAGGGTTTATCGATAGGTATTGAGAAAGGTGAGTCATGGCGGAGTGGGCGAGGTTTATGAACTGCTCACACACATTCGCTGTCTGTGGTGTGAGAATAGCCTAAATATTATGTTGAGTCCTTGGGCCGTAAAGCCTAGGCGCACACGTGCGACTTAGTTGCGTTGCTGTCGCGTCGCAAGTTTGTGTTTCGGCCTTTATTTTAGGAGTTTCCGCTGTCTTTGACATTTACATTTCACTTTTCTTGTGTTTATTTTTCTTCTTCTTGTTTCTGTGTGTTTTTGTGCTAGGGATTCGTTTTTTCTGAGAATCTTGCCCTGGCAGCGGCCTTGTTCGGCCTGCTCTTCTCGACTTTTGACTGCCAAGGTATCTTGAACATGAGCAACATGCACTCGGGCCCTCCGAGTTTTTGTCCTTATCCGAGAAGACTAGGTGCTCGATCGTACACCCCCCCCCCCCACACAAAAAAAATCCCAACATGACTGCGCCGACCGGGGTTCGAACCCGGTACCTTCGGCATTTTTCTTATTATTTCTAGGCGAATGAATGGATATAATACACCCACATGTGAGCCATGCGCTCATTACAGGATCATTGGAAACACGAAACCAAGACACGAAAGCAAGTCTCGTGACTGTGTGCAGCTGGCCACAGGCTACCACTTACCTGTCGTGTTGCTCTAGTGTCCTAGTGTAAGGCCGTGTTTATAGAGAAAGCGGGTAGGCGGGTTGCCGCGAGATGGTTACTCGCGCAAGAAAACTCGCGCCTAATCACTCGCGCGGTTGGTGTTCATAGCAAGGCGGGAAAAGGAAAGACGAGGTCAACATCCATCGTGAAGCCAAGAAAAGTACACAGCCAACACAACTCCCGCGCGACACACGCGGAACAAGAACATACAATTGGTTCTGGTAATTTCCCGCGCTGGTCGGCAAAATTGCCGCCTCGAGAGACACGAGTTGTCTATGTACACTTACAAAGCATATTGAGTAACATTCCTCGCGCGAGTTCTCTCGGGTCGAATCAAGCGTGCGATTTCCCGAAACCCGCCGTCTCTATAAACGCTACCTAATGCTCTTATCGCTTCACATGTGTACGCGTCTTCATTCTTTGGTATAGATATATTTTTGTGTTGTATTTTTTAATGAGACGCGACTGGGACGTAACAGAGCCGCATGTGCGCCCTTAGGCTTTGAGTGAGGTCTATGGTCGTTTGAGGAAGGAGTTGGGGGGGGGGGGGGGAGGTGCTGGAGTTGTAGGCCTTTTGAGGTGATGAGCGATGCCCCGTATTGTAAACAGTGACAGTGGTGGAGGTGGAAGCTTAGCGATGCTGATGACGATGTTTGTGGTGGTGATGACAATCTAATTTTAAAAAATCGATTTCATAAGGTTCAGTGTGAAATTTGAACCTCTACAAAATTTCAAACAAAATTTTCAATTTTCCCGAGAAAATTGTTGTTGGTCGCGCTCATGGTTAAGAAAAAACAAACAAACACTTTTTACCCAAGGCAATCGAGAATGCTTTTGACTTGCGGTCAGTTTTGAGTAATACCACTACCACGAAAGGAATGCGCAGAGCGCTTAGTTCTTCTTTGTTCTGTCTCCATTCAACTTGAGATCTTTTAGTATGTAGAAGAGGTATAACAAATGCACACTTTGACACTTCTTTAAATGCGTTGTGACACTTATCAAGCTGTTTCATAGTTCCGATTTATTTTAGCTCCTATCATGATATCTAACGCCGCAAACGTTTAACGTCGAATATCTCGGTTGTGCAAAAAGTGGAGTTAGGACAAACAAGAATTAAGGTTACCATAATCCAAGGCAATCAAGAAGGCTTGTAAATGTGCTCAATTGTGAGTAATGCCCCTGCCAAGAAGGATTGCCTACAGCTTTGGTGCATACAGAATGAGTATAGTAAGGCTACATAGGGCTATATAATATTATTATGACAAGCTTCCGACCTGGCGCAGTTCCAATGTCTGAGTGACTACATTCAAATCGTAGCATGGTATTCTAATTAGAATTTCAAAAACTGCCAATGCCTGATACCGCCCACACCCTTAACTGTAAAGGGAACAAATTTCATGATTTTTACACAGGTTACCCACCACCAACACTCGGATTATGACACGAGCGAACAACATTGGCGCTTTTAAGGTTCTGTTTAGTCATGTTCGGATTTTCTTTGAATAATTTCGTCCCTAAGTAGGTGTTTTCGAATTTCAAGTGGATATGTTCAAAGGGGTGATATTTACGAAACGGGACATATTATTATATACCACATCAAAGGGGTGACACCTTAAAAAAGTGAAGTAAATATTTCAAAGGAGTGACAAATCAAAGGACATCTATAACAAAGGAGTTGAATCTCAAAACATTTACTGAACTTCTGGGCTCCCAAAGTCACAAACTTAACTTTTGTTATTGCCAGTCAGTAACCGTACGGAAATCCGACGTATAGGATTGACGTCAAATTAGCACACAGGAATGACATCATTCCTACTTAGATTCGCTGGTAACGACATTGTGCCGACGTAGCCGTGATGTACTGCAGAGATGCCACCCATTCCGATTTGATTGGAATCATTCCGATTTTTCTTGAAAAACGGGCGTGATTCCGACTTTCCGATTACCAAGGCCGGCATTCCGATTTTTTGTTACTTCCAGCAATCGGCTGCTTTTTTCCGTTTTCGTTCTTCCGGGTTCTAGTTTTTAATTATAACTTTTACACAATGCGCCGAATCGAATATTGCGATCATTTTATGAATAAACCGGAAGTTAGTTCTATTTCCTTATCGCTTGTTTTGCACCGATCGGGAATTTGATCACTTGCTACACGCGTTGTTTACATTCCTTGTGGCGGCGACTCCGAAACTAATTGCATAGATCTCTCTATTCGCCCTCACTTAAGTCTAAGACGTGTTATATTTGGTTCCGACTGTAATGGAAGGAGGAATCAGTTCTAAACCTAGTTATATGTATTCTCTTCCTTCAAACTTAAGCTTAGCTAGACATCGCCTAAGTCTAGATCTAAGTGATGTACTTGGCAGCGACAGTGACCGATGCAGGAATGAGACCTAGTCTAGATCTAGCAAGATCTCTGGATCGACGTATTAAGACTAAAGTAATTTATTCGGCGGCGATTGTGATGGAAAGAGGAATCAATTTAAACTTGCCTTGACCTAGATTTCTTAAATCCAAGCCATGAACGTGGAGAAGGTTGCATGGGCACAAACTGCCAAATTAAAACATGAGATTGGGAGTGGTAAAACACTCCTCAGCACAGAATAGGCAACAGTTATGCATGGCATTTGTGCAAATCTCCACATGTCAAGGCAGCTCTTATCTGACCTAACTGTAGGAAAAACACAGCTCCAGAGCAAAGACAAGTTTGACAGTGCTTTTCTGGAGAGGATTCTTTTTCAGTTTTGACCGAGATCAGGACAAAGGGTGGATAATAGGGTATGGTTGAAATGAACTGCAAGTAGTGTAAGTTTTCAAGATGCTTTTCAAATTAATACTTTGTGACCAAGAAAAAAAAACATAAAAATATAAGTTTAGAACTGGTACGGTACCATTTCATTTTTATCGTCGTTTGCACCGATTCAGACTTTTTTTCCCCAGATTCAGATTTTTGTTTTTGTTAGGTGGCATCTCTGATGTAGGAAACCCGCCCCTACGGTAATCTTACCAATACTAACAGAAACCTACGTGAGACTGACTTAGTGATGCTGGCTGTGTTGTTCTTCATAAATCATCTCCGAAAATCGCATACTTTTCTTATCTGTTTTATTGTTCTTTATCATTCACACTGAAATCCTCTCCCAAATCATAGTCGTTTAAATAGGTTGAACTGTATTTAGGTCTTTATCATTCACACTGAAATCCTCTCCCAAATCATAGTCGTTTAAATAGGTTGAACTGTATTTAGGTCTTTATCATTCACACTGAAATCCTCTCCCAAATCATAGTCGTTTAAATAGGTTGAACTGTATTTAGGTCTTTATCATTCACACTGAAATCCTCTCCCAAATCATAGTCGTTTAAATAGGTTGAACTGTATTTAGGTCTTTATCATTCACACTGAAATCCTCTCCCAAATCATAGTCGTTTAAATAGGTTGAACTGTATTTAGGTCTTTATCATTCACACTGAAATCCTCTCCCAAATCATAGTGGTTTAAATAGGTTGAACTGTATTTAGGTCTTTATCATTCACACTGAAATCCTCTCCCAAATCATAGTGGTTTAAATAGGTTGAACTGTATTTAGGTCTTTATCATTCACACTGAAATCCTCTCCCAAATCATAGTCGTTTAAATAGGTTGAACTGTATTTAGGTCTTTATCATTCACACTGAAATCCTCTCCCAAATCATAGTCGTTTAAATAGGTTGAACTGTATTTAGGTCTTTATCATTCACACTGAAATCCTCTCCCAAATCATAGTCGTTTAAATAGGTTGAACTGTATTTAGGTCTTTATCATTCACACTGAAATCCTCTCCCAAATCATAGTGCTTTAAATAGGTTGAACTGTATTTAGGTCTTTATCATTCACACTGAAATCCTCTCCCAAATCATAGTGCTTTAAATAGGTTGAACTGTATTTAGGTCTTTATCATTCACACTGAAATCCTCTCCCAAATCATAGTGGTTTAAATAGGTTGAACTGTATTTAGGTCTTTATCATTCACACTGAAATCCTCTCCCAAATCATAGTGGTTTAAATAGGTTGAACTGTATTTAGGTCTTTATCATTCACACTGAAATCCTCTCCCAAATCATAGTGGTTTAAATAGGTTGAACTGTATTTAGGTCTTTATCATTCACACTGAAATCCTCTCCCAAATCATAGTGGTTTAAATAGGTTGAACTGTATTTAGGTCTTTATCATTCACACTGAAATCCTCTCCCAAATCATAGTGGTTTAAATAGGTTGAACTGTATTTAGGTCTTTATCATTCACACTGAAATCCTCTCCCAAATCATAGTGGTTTAAATAGGTTGAACTGTATTTAGGTCTTTATCATTCACACTGAAATCCTCTCCCAAATCATAGTGGTTTAAATAGGTTGAACTGTATTTAGGTCTTTATCATTCACACTGAAATCCTCTCCCAAATCATAGTGGTTTAAATAGGTTGAACTGTATTTAGGTCTTTATCATTCACACTGAAATCCTCTCCCAAATCATAGTGGTTTAAATAGGTTGAACTGTATTTAGGTCTTTATCATTCACACTGAAATCCTCTCCCAAATCATAGTGGTTTAAATAGGTTGAACTGTATTTAGGTCTTTATCATTCACACTGAAATCCTCTCCCAAATCATAGTGGTTTAAATAGGTTGAACTGTATTTAGGTCTTTATCATTCACACTGAAATCCTCTCCCAAATCATAGTGGTTTAAATAGGTTGAACTGTATTTAGGTCTTTATCATTCACACTGAAATCCTCTCCCAAATCATAGTGGTTTAAATAGGTTGAACTGTATTTAGGTCTTTATCATTCACACTGAAATCCTCTCCCAAATCATAGTGGTTTAAATAGGTTGAACTGTATTTAGGTCTTTATCATTCACACTGAAATCCTCTCCCAAATCATAGTGGTTTAAATAGGTTGAACTGTATTTAGGTCTTTATCATTCACACTGAAATCCTCTCCCAAATCATAGTGGTTTAAATAGGTTGAACTGTATTTAGGTCTTTATCATTCACACTGAAATCCTCTCCCAAATCATAGTGGTTTAAATAGGTTGAACTGTATTTAGGTCTTTATCATTCACACTGAAATCCTCTCCCAAATCATAGTGGTTTAAATAGGTTGAACTGTATTTAGGTCTTTATCATTCACACTGAAATCCTCTCCCAAATCATAGTGGTTTAAATAGGTTGAACTGTATTTAGGTCTTTATCATTCACACTGAAATCCTCTCCCAAATCATAGTGGTTTAAATAGGTTGAACTGTATTTAGGTCTTTATCATTCACACTGAAATCCTCTCCCAAATCATAGTGGTTTAAATAGGTTGAACTGTATTTAGGTCTTTATCATTCACACTGAAATCCTCTCCCAAATCATAGTGGTTTAAATAGGTTGAACTGTATTTAGGTCTTTATCATTCACACTGAAATCCTCTCCCAAATCATAGTGGTTTAAATAGGTTGAACTGTATTTAGGTCTTTATCATTCACACTGAAATCCTCTCCCAAATCATAGTGGTTTAAATAGGTTGAACTGTATTTAGGTCTTTATCATTCACACTGAAATCCTCTCCCAAATCATAGTGGTTTAAATAGGTTGAACTGTATTTAGGTCTTTATCATTCACACTGAAATCCTCTCCCAAATCATAGTGGTTTAAATAGGTTGAACTGTATTTAGGTCTTTATCATTCACACTGAAATCCTCTCCCAAATCATAGTGGTTTAAATAGGTTGAACTGTATTTAGGTCTTTATCATTCACACTGAAATCCTCTCCCAAATCATAGTGGTTTAAATAGGTTGAACTGTATTTAGGTCTTTATCATTCACACTGAAATCCTCTCCCAAATCATAGTGGTTTAAATAGGTTGAACTGTATTTAGGTCTTTATCATTCACACTGAAATCCTCTCCCAAATCATAGTGGTTTAAATAGGTTGAACTGTATTTAGGTCTTTATCATTCACACTGAAATCCTCTCCCAAATCATAGTGGTTTAAATAGGTTGAACTGTATTTAGGTCTTTATCATTCACACTGAAATCCTCTCCCAAATCATAGTGGTTTAAATAGGTTGAACTGTATTTAGGTCTTTATCATTCACACTGAAATCCTCTCCCAAATCATAGTGGTTTAAATAGGTTGAACTGTATTTAGGTCTTTATCATTCACACTGAAATCCTCTCCCAAATCATAGTGGTTTAAATAGGTTGAACTGTATTTAGGTCTTTATCATTCACACTGAAATCCTCTCCCAAATCATAGTGGTTTAAATAGGTTGAACTGTATTTAGGTCTTTATCATTCACACTGAAATCCTCTCCCAAATCATAGTGGTTTAAATAGGTTGAACTGTATTTAGGTCTTTATCATTCACACTGAAATCCTCTCCCAAATCATAGTGGTTTAAATAGGTTGAACTGTATTTAGGTCTTTATCATTCACACTGAAATCCTCTCCCAAATCATAGTGGTTTAAATAGGTTGAACTGTATTTAGGTCTTTATCATTCACACTGAAATCCTCTCCCAAATCATAGTGGTTTAAATAGGTTGAACTGTATTTAGGTCTTTATCATTCACACTGAAATCCTCTCCCAAATCATAGTGGTTTAAATAGGTTGAACTGTATTTAGGTCTTTATCATTCACACTGAAATCCTCTCCCAAATCATAGTGGTTTAAATAGGTTGAACTGTATTTAGGTCTTTATCATTCACACTGAAATCCTCTCCCAAATCATAGTGGTTTAAATAGGTTGAACTGTATTTAGGTCTTTATCATTCACACTGAAATCCTCTCCCAAATCATAGTGGTTTAAATAGGTTGAACTGTATTTAGGTCTTTATCATTCACACTGAAATCCTCTCCCAAATCATAGTGGTTTAAATAGGTTGAACTGTATTTAGGTCTTTATCATTCACACTGAAATCCTCTCCCAAATCATAGTGGTTTAAATAGGTTGAACTGTATTTAGGTCTTTATCATTCACACTGAAATCCTCTCCCAAATCATAGTGGTTTAAATAGGTTGAACTGTATTTAGGTCTTTATCATTCACACTGAAATCCTCTCCCAAATCATAGTGGTTTAAATAGGTTGAACTGTATTTAGGTCTTTATCATTCACACTGAAATCCTCTCCCAAATCATAGTGGTTTAAATAGGTTGAACTGTATTTAGGTCTTTATCATTCACACTGAAATCCTCTCCCAAATCATAGTGGTTTAAATAGGTTGAACTGTATTTAGGTCTTTATCATTCACACTGAAATCCTCTCCCAAATCATAGTGGTTTAAATAGGTTGAACTGTATTTAGGTCTTTATCATTCACACTGAAATCCTCTCCCAAATCATAGTGGTTTAAATAGGTTGAACTGTATTTAGGTCTTTATCATTCACACTGAAATCCTCTCCCAAATCATAGTGGTTTAAATAGGTTGAACTGTATTTAGGTCTTTATCATTCACACTGAAATCCTCTCCCAAATCATAGTGGTTTAAATAGGTTGAACTGTATTTAGGTCTTTATCATTCACACTGAAATCCTCTCCCAAATCATAGTGGTTTAAATAGGTTGAACTGTATTTAGGTCTTTATCATTCACACTGAAATCCTCTCCCAAATCATAGTGGTTTAAATAGGTTGAACTGTATTTAGGTCTTTATCATTCACACTGAAATCCTCTCCCAAATCATAGTGGTTTAAATAGGTTGAACTGTATTTAGGTCTTTATCATTCACACTGAAATCCTCTCCCAAATCATAGTGGTTTAAATAGGTTGAACTGTATTTAGGTCTTTATCATTCACACTGAAATCCTCTCCCAAATCATAGTGGTTTAAATAGGTTGAACTGTATTTAGGTCTTTATCATTCACACTGAAATCCTCTCCCAAATCATAGTGGTTTAAATAGGTTGAACTGTATTTAGGTCTTTATCATTCACACTGAAATCCTCTCCCAAATCATAGTGGTTTAAATAGGTTGAACTGTATTTAGGTCTTTATCATTCACACTGAAATCCTCTCCCAAATCATAGTGGTTTAAATAGGTTGAACTGTATTTAGGTCTTTATCATTCACACTGAAATCCTCTCCCAAATCATAGTGGTTTAAATAGGTTGAACTGTATTTAGGTCTTTATCATTCACACTGAAATCCTCTCCCAAATCATAGTGGTTTAAATAGGTTGAACTGTATTTAGGTCTTTATCATTCACACTGAAATCCTCTCCCAAATCATAGTGGTTTAAATAGGTTGAACTGTATTTAGGTCTTTATCATTCACACTGAAATCCTCTCCCAAATCATAGTGGTTTAAATAGGTTGAACTGTATTTAGGTCTTTATCATTCACACTGAAATCCTCTCCCAAATCATAGTGGTTTAAATAGGTTGAACTGTATTTAGGTCTTTATCATTCACACTGAAATCCTCTCCCAAATCATAGTGGTTT